>CM073772.1:120578916-120748916 GCA_037158775.1 Hetaerina titia
TTTCCTCTAGAAGCTACGCTTAAAAGTTGACAAATTCTTTTATAAGTATTTAAGTTTTTCAAACATAGCTCATTCTTAGAAAATCACATATTGAACAAATTAAATTTGACACGAATTCATATAGAAATTAAATAAAGTATGTATACACTATGTACGAATAGGTATGGATGGAAAAATATTTAAAATTTTTACATTTCCTTACATGCCCATAGCTAACATGTAAATATATAACAACTCCAAAGGGCTATAAAACTTTTCATTTTGGAAACAAAAAGGGTTCTTCGGAAAAGAATTTTACATTGGATTACGGTTTAACTCTGGATCTCATGTCCCTAAACTAAGAAAAAAGAATAGGTATTTTGAGCATTATATGGAAAAGCCCTCCTATGTACTTCAAACTTGTCGTGGTGGAAGGGCTTGTGCGTACCAAAGACCCCTAGAGTTGTGCTGGCGGGAGTAAATATAATTGCTCCTGGTTGGGTCACCTATGCCAGATAAGTCAAAGGTTAGGCGCCAGAAGAAAGGTAGTTCTCGTAGCGTCTATTCCTCAGAAAGGCGGCTGCAATGGCGTCTGACCCCAGTGGGGCGGCCATTAAGTGATGGTGTCACGTTAAAAACACTATTGAGGAAGGCAACGGGAAACCACCTCAATTATCATTCCCAGGAATGTAATGATGGGCACTATAGAGAATCTGAGTCCTAGCAAATACGGGACTCGGCCCAGGCGGCCGTGCCCGGCAGCGGGGGAGGCAAGGCTTCCGCGGTTGTCATCCGAGGAAACCCTTGCAGGGGGGAAATAACAGCACCAGGACAGAAGACGCAGAAGAAGACGAAAGTAGTTAAAATAAGAACATGAAACGTCAGGATAAAGTTTAGAACATGCAAATTAGAGAATATTAAGCGACAGATGGAAAGAGGTAATATACATGTTTTAGGTCTCTGCGAGGTGAGATGGATGGATGGCGGGCATTACTGGAGTGATAATTATAGAATAATATACAGCAGCGGGGACGAAAGCCAACGAGGGGTGGCCGAAATATTAAATAAAGGGATAGGAAGAAGCGTAGTCAACATAGAGCAAGCAACTGATACATCTTACTAGTAGATATTAAAGCAGAGCCGACGAACTTGGTCATTGTTCAGGTATACATGCCACCGAGCAACCACAAGGAGGAAGAAGTCGATAGGATATACGATGAGTTAGAGGATATAAATACGTGTGCTTCTGCTGGGAAATATTTGATAGGGCTGGGGGGTTGAAATGCGACGGTAGGTGAAGGAAGAGATGGTGGTGAGGTGGGGGATTATGGGTTAGGCACGAGGAATGAACTTGGGGAAAAAGCAATTGAATTCTGCAGGAGACAGGGGTTAGTCATCACACGCACATGGATTAGACACTACAAAAACCGTAGGCACACATGGAAAATGCCAGGTGACTCAGAAAGGTATCAGTTGGATTTTATTATTGTTAGGCACAGGTTTAGGAACAGTGTGATAAATTCGCACAGTTTCCCAGGAGCGGATGCGGACTCTGACCACAATTTAGTTGTTATGAAATGTAACGTTCGTTTCAAGAAGATAAGGCAAGGGCGGCGGGTTAGAAAATGGAATGTAGAAGCATTAAATGGATTAACGAGGAAGGAGTATCAGCAGGCTGTAGAGATAATGTTGGATGACGGTAAAGAACTGAGTACTATCGAAGAAAAATGGGAATGTTTCAAGACAGTGATTTCGAAAGACCCTATAGGAACCGTTTACGGGAAAAGGATAAATAAACTATGGGTAACGGATGAGATGATTGCAAAGATGAAGCAGAGAAGAAGATGGAAGAATGTAAACACAGAGTTAGGCAAAATGAAGTAAAAGAGTTAAACAATAAATTGAGAAGGGCCACAAATAAATCAAAAGAAGTATGTTGGAAAACGCAATGCGAGGATATGGAAAGTTTACAGAGGAGGGGTGAAATTGGTGCGCTATACAGTAAAGTTAAGTGATTATCGGGAAATAAGAAGGCAAGATCTGTCCTACCAGTTAAAAATAAGTGGGGTAAGATAATAGTTGGAACAGAAAAAATCCAAGAGAGATGGAAGGAATATATAGAAACACTGTATGGTAAAGAGCGTAGGCGGACAAGGTTGGACATAGAAAAGGAACATGACGTAGAAGAAGATAGCTTAGGTCTAGGCAAACTCGACGATGAAATAGAAAGGGCATTAAAGGAGATGAAAGCAAATAAGGCCGTCGGGGTGGACAACCTCATTGTACAACTGTTGAAATGTTTAGGAAAATGTGGGACGAAGACTCTATATGGACTGATCCGTACGTAGTATCTATGAGGAAGGAATCTGGCAGGAAGATTTTGTTAGATCAGTGTTAGTTCCTATTCCGAAAAAGGTAAAGGCTACATCATGTGAGGATTACAGAACAATACGTTTGATATCCCACGCAGCTAAAGTTATTTAGGAGTTAAAGTCAGGATCATCAACTAAAGGATAGGGAGTAAGGCAAAAAATTACTTAGGGGATGATCGGTTTGGGATTAGGAAAGGAAGAGATACGCGTGATGCCATTGCAGTAATGAGATCACTAATCGAGAGGAATATATAATACAATAAGGTCGTATTTGCCTGTTTTGTGGATTTCGACAAATCGTTTGATAGAGTGAATTGGGAAATATTAATGCGGGTATTGCTGAAAATAGGAATGGACTGGAGAGACGGGAGACTGAATTGCAACCTTGACGTGTCTCAGACTGCTCTGGTGCGAGTGGGGTACGGAGAGTTCGGATGGGCAGTGTTAGGAAGAGGTGTAAGGCAGGGTTGCCCATTGTCACCGGTACTGTTGAACGTAATGTGGAGGAAATGATTAAAGAGGCTTGGGAAGAACTGGAGGTAGGAATGAAAGTCGGAGGGGAATTCGTACAATCGGTTAGGTTTGCTGATGACCAAGCATTAGTTGCTCAGTCAGCCAAGGGGTTGCAAGCATTGCTGAGTGAATTGGAGGTTCAGTGCAATAAATATGGGATGAGAATCAATATCAATAAAACACAGGTTATACGATTTTCCAGAAAGAAGAAGCCTAAGCTAAACATTAAAATATGAAGGGAAAAAATAGAGCAGGTAGAACAATTTACATATCTCGGAAGTGTTTTGGACCAATACGGTCAAAGTAGTAGGGACGTAAGGAGAAGAATTGCGCTAGGCAAGGAGGCTTTCTCAAGGAGGAGGCAGTTGATGACGGGGACGTTGAGTTGGGAGGTTAAGACAAGATTCTTAAAAACTCTGATATGGAGCGTAGCTATGTACGGCGCAGAAACGTGGTCGCTGAAGCAGTAGGATGGATGTAGATTGGGGGCTTTTGAAATGTGGGTGTGGAGAAGAATGGAGAAGGTGAAATGGACCGAAAGGAAAACAAATGAGGAAGTACTGGAGATGGTGGGTGAGGAGAGAGGTTTGCTGAGAGAAATCCCATGGAGGCAGGAGAAATGGATGATAGGCGCATTGAGTGGTAGTGGAATGTTGAAGAAGGTAATAGAGGGGAGAATGTTTGGCAGGCAAGGAAAGGGCAGGAACAAAATAGGTATTGTGGACGGGATGAAGGGAGGGAAGAAGTACACAGAGATGAAGGACCTGATGTACAATAGATTGCTGGATGTTGCTGGTTGCAGTCGCAAGATATTTATTTGATAGTTGTGTCCACCAAAAAACCTGCCTTAACCGGTAAACTACCTTAGAAAAATATGGAAAAGAGAAATAACTCTGCAACCTAGACTTGACAGCATTGGGACGAAAGATACGAATTTATAAAATTTTGAAAGTGTTTATAATTTATTTTGAAATATTTTTTTCAGTTTATTCTCAGTAAGGCTTCATAATACGCCCCCATATTATGTGTTCTACGCCAAAGGAGCAATGATGACATAGTAACAAGCTTCCCGGACTCCCTAAGAACTACCGATTGATTTACTCTAACTTTCGTTTCCCAAACAAAAGCGGCATTTTGCACCCATAGTAGATTTGGACTCATATATTAATTTAAATATGCACGGCATTGTAATTATATTGAATATAATTGACCTTTTCATTTATTAAAAAATGAACAATATACACCGATAAAATATACCATGCCTCAGACTATAATTTTGTATTGCGTAATGAAGTGCAGCGTCCGATTAAAAAAAAGACAAAAATGGGAAGGTGGAAAGAGGGAAATGGAGCGTAGAAAGAAACACTAATAGGAACAACAAGGAAGAAGTGGCATCAGGATTTGGAGAAACGTTTGAGTGAAGCCAAGGAGTTGAAGACAGAGAAAACACGAGAGAATTTAAAAAAGGGATTTAGGAAGGCGTCAATTAAACTATCGGAGCAGTAAATAGGGAAAGGAGAAGGAATACTACGGACGAGATGACGAACAAGATGGACGATAAAAGGAAGTGGAAAAATATACATGCAGAGTTATCTCAAAGGAAGTTAGTGGAAAGATTTAAATAATAAATAAACTGAGACGGGTGAAAAATTGAACAGAAGAAGTGCGGTGGAAGGTCTGCGAGTATAGGGAAAGGATAAAGAGAATGGCTGAAATTGGTGCATAAATTAGGAATATGAATATTATCTTTGCTTTTTACAGAAATAAACTTTATTCGTCGACTAGTTTCGTTTACACTTTAACATCCTCAGGATGTTAAAGTGATAGAGGTAAAGTTCTACAAAGAACTGCCTTCTACAATAATAAGGAGCTTGCTACCTACAGTTAAAGACCCCGTAAAACCAACTCTCCGGAGCGGGGTTTACCAATTGCAATGTGGCGACTGTGATGCTAAGTACATCGGTCAGACAGGCAGGAACATAACGGTTCGAGCGGAAGAACGCCGGAGGGATTTCATGAAGAACACCTGAATGTCCCAATTCGCAACCCACCTCTCGAAGGAAGGCCACCGAGCGGATTTCACCCCCACATTACTGCACGGAGTGAAGCAGTTAGAAATTCTAAAAATGGTTAAGAAGAAGGAAAGGATAACTAATGACCACCTTTTCCCTTTTCACTCACCCCTCCTGGACATTCCTATTCTACACCCAAAAAACCCCATGCCACAGACCCACGCTCTCACCCCCCCCTTTCTCCCCCCCCCTCTTACACCTCTCCCCCCTTTTTTTCCTTAATTACACCCTCCCACCCGCTACCTTTACCCGACCGAATGTATAACTCAGATAAATGTACATTGTACCACTAGTCCTGAGGATGTTACAGTGTAAGCGAAACCAGTCGACGAATAAAGTTTAATTCTGTAGAAAGCAAAGATAATATTAATTTTCCTAAGTTAAAAATGGAATTCTACAAAGTTAAGGCCTCAACCATTCAGTACATTGGTGCATACATTCAAACATTGGAGGGCTAAAACACAGCCAATAAGTAAGAATGGAAAGCAAACAAAAATAAGTCAGGAAAATATTTACCACCCCACTTGAACCACAGAACATCCAAGACAAATGGAAGGAATATGTGACAGAACTGCATGGAAAAGACGTTAGGCCAGCAAAATTAGACAGTAAAAAGGAAATATGATATGAATGAGTATCGCTTAGACCTGGGCTTATTACTGGGTGAGATAAAAGGTCAATACGGGAACTGAAGTCAAATAAGACCTAGGAGAACAAATAAGGCTTTGATAGGCAAAATTCCTGCGGAACTACCTTAAGTTTTAAGAAAAGTGGAAGAAAGATTTTTTGTGCACTGATTCGTAGCGATAGAGGGAAGATTCTGGCTGGAAGACTTCGTAAGGTAAATATTAGCTCCCATTCCAGAAAAAGGAAAGGCAGCCATATGTGAGGAGTATAGAATAGTAAGTTTGATATCCCATACAGCTAGAGTGGTTCCCAGGATCGCCAAAGAATGGAGATCAAGGCAAATAATTAAATAATTACCTAGGGGATGAATTTCAAGAAACTGTAACAGTAACTTTAACGGAGTCACCCGCTATGTGTGCATTATAATGCAACCATTTCAGAGAGTAAAAATCACTCGCCTTGACCGGGAATCGAACCCGCATCCCTCGATATCCGGCCGAGTGCTTTAACCAATTAAGCTACCTTTATTAACATCGTGGCTGTCGCGCACGACTACGAATGCCGGTGACATTGTATGCACGGTATTTCGTCATAACATATTGTTCCTTTAAAGCCCCCAAAATTTCAGAGCGTACGAGGACGTCTCGGTAGCTTAATTGGTTAAAGCACTCGGCCGGATATCGAGGGATCCGGGTTCGAATCCCGGTCAAGGCGAATGATTTTTACTCTCTGAAATGGTTGTATTATACCTAGGGGATGGTTAATTTGAGTTCTGAAAGGGGAGATGTAAACGTGATGGCACAGCAGAAATGTGGTCACTCATTGAGGGGAATATAGGAGAATAGAATCAGTGTTTTTTACTGTTTCACAGAATAAAAAAGGGCGTTTTTTTTAGTACATTTGCATGAAATAATGCATGTGTTGAAGAAAATAGGAATGGAATGGAGGGACAGGAGGCTAATCCGCAATCTCCTATTTCGGGTTAGAGGTAGTCTGGTGGTTAATTACCCCCTGCCACGCGCCCTAGGGGTGGTTTGCAGGGGTGCACTACTTGCACATTCCTCACACTGCCCAGGTGCAATTACATTATGGAGAGTCGGCAGTTTTAGTGAGAGGGGCATCCTATATCAGCCAAGCATTTTAGCGTATATGCGGGGGAAATGGTAAAAGACGCATGGGAAGAACTAGAGATAAGAATGGAAGTTGGCGGACTTAATAAAATATGTTAGCTTGGCGGATAATCACTCTTCAGTTTTTCAGTACGCCAAAGGGTTACAGGCATTGCTAAGTGTATTGAAATGTCGGTGTGATAGGCATGGAATGAGAATAAATGTACGCAAAATAACGGTTATGCGATTTTCGAGTAAGGGAAGTTAAATATTTTAATAGGAGGGAAAAAATAGAGCAGGTAGAGCAGTTTACATATCTCGGAAGTGTTTTGGACCAACGCGGTCAAAGTGGTAGGGATGGACGTAAGGAGAAGAATCGCGCTAGGCAAGGAGGCTTTCTCAAGGAGGAGGGAGTTGATGGCGGGAACGTTGAGTAGGGATGTTAAGACAAAGACTCGTAGAAACTCTGATATGGAGCGTAGCTATGTACGGCGCGGAAACGTGGTCGCTGAAGCAGGAGGATAGACGTAGACTGGAGGCTTTTGAAATGTGGGTGTGGAGAAGAATGGAGAAGGTGAAATGGACCGAAAGGAAAACAAATGAGGAAGTACTAGAAATGGTGGGTGAGGAGAGGGGTTTGTTGAGAGAAATAAAAAGAGGCAGGAAAGATGTATGCAGAGTTTTTTCATAAGCTATGCGAAATACTATGATAGATGGAAGAATGTTAGGCAAACTATTATGGAGAAGGAATAAGACAGGGATGTTTGACGAAATGAAGGGAATCAGAAATTATGCGGAAATGAAGAGGTGCTTAATTTTACTTTGGTAGCCAGGTTGTTTTTGCTAAGGGAAACAAGGGTCACCGTTTGACAGCTGTTGTCTATCCAAAACCTACCTTAACTGTTAGATTACCGATAATAATAATAATAGATAATTAGATTAACGCTGGGGCATTGCCGCAACTCTCAGGGGGTTGCTCATTATTTGAAAGTTTACCTTGGTGACCACTAATGAAATAACATTTTATCCACCGGGATAGCAAAAGCCTAGACTCTGTGCATACTTACATTCAAACCTAAGGGTATAAATGTGAACTAATTTTTATACTAACCCATAAACGAAAAATATGCATTAAAAGGTTTAATTTATAATATGATTTAATGTCGCGTGCTGATGGTTTGCAATAAACATTTTCCCAGACATTTGAAAATAATTCCACATGCTAATGCTTATGTAAACAGTCGCTTGAATTAAAATGCTTTTTAATCCTTCATTTCCGTTTAATTCTACCGACGAGGGTCCGAAAGAAATGATGTTTACCCGGAACTGATTTCCTGTCGAATCGGGCAGCATAGCACGGGATTGAACGGAAGAAACCTAATAGCACCGAGCGACCGGTTGAAGGTAAAATATTGCGTCTAATGATTTATTATAATGTTAGCCTATCTTTGTTATCAGAAAAATCCTTTTCCGATCAGTTATAAGCTCAGCAAAGTTTATGTTCTTACGCCCCTCAGGTCTTACGGCTTTTCTTTCCTTTTATTCTCTTTCGAGGAAAAATTCTTCTGCTACAACTGGAGTCAATCGACGGTACAACGGTGTACAATCAGACACTTGTAACATTTACATGTTAAATGACACAGTTTAAGACGCAACATGGCGGAAATTCTTCCTGATGAGAGGAGACACCTTGCTTTTTTTCACGTAGAATTTTTTTATTACGACTTAGGTTTCGTTACAGCATAACATATTCAGGGGGAGATGCTATGCTGTATCGAAACCTTGGTCGTACTAAAAAAATCTATGTGGAAAAAAGCAAAGTGTCTTCTTTCACCATTATTATGTCAATTAACAATCTAAATTATTCAGGTTAATTCAATTTTATTATGGGATTTTTTTCAGATTTATCTTTCATTATTTCGGTCAATCGTTGATGAGAAGGAAATTCCCTCTTTCTTGCAGGGAACAAATATAATTGCCACTCACAAAACCACAGTAAAACCTGGAAAATAAGAAACGAGTTCTTCATCCCATTACTTCCCTACGTCGAGAGCAATTATCGCGATGGATGGATAGAGCGCTGGAAGCAACAGGCGGTGGGAAAAGACCGAAGCACCTACTTATTGGAAGGACGAAAGAATAGCACGGAAAAGAGCCGGAAAATAACAACATCGCCAGTTGCAAAGCAAGCTCCAGTCTAGGTAAGTAAAGAAATGGGGGACATAAGTTTGTTTACCCCACTTAGCTATAAATAGTTGATTAATGAAATATTTTCCAGCAAATAAGCGGAACTGATGTGTGCATAAAGTAATAAAAACATTTAATGATAAGCAATTTATTTATTAGGTAATCTACCGTTTAAGGTAGGTTTTTGGATGGACACAGCTATCAAATAAAAATTTTGTGACTCCCCACCTATCAAACTAATCAATACCAGGTCCCTCTTCATCTCGGTGTACTTCTTTTCTCCCTTCATCCCGTCCAACATCCCTATCCTGTTCCTGCCCTTACCTCGCTTGCCCAACATTCTCCCCTCTATTACCTTCTTCAACATTCCACTACCGCTCAATATGCCTTTCATCCATTTTTCCTGCCTCCATAGGATTTCTCTCATCAAACCCCTCTCCTTACCCACCATCTCTAGTACTTCCTCATTTGTTTTCCTTTCGGTCCATTTCACCTTCTCCATTCTTCTCCACACCCACATTTCAAAAGCCTCCAATCTACGTCTATCCTCCTGCTTCAGCGACCACGTTTCCGCGCCGTACATACCTACGCTCCATATCAGAGTTTGTACGAGTCTTGTCTTAACATCCCTACTCAACGTCCCCGTCATCAACTCCCTCCTCCTTGACAAAGCCTCCTTGCCTAGCGCAATTCTTCTCCTTACGTCCATCCCTACTACTTTGACCGTAGATAAGCAATAATACGTAGAATAATAACTAACTAATACCTACGGCATCATTGCCAAAAATACGTACAAAAACATTTCTGTGGGTAAAAAAGAGTAATCCTCAAGCTGGGATAAACAGTATAAAAACCATAAACACAGTAATCAACCCGAAGGTCGGTTTGGTAGGTGATGGTAGAGCTCACCCATGTACCAAGCCCGACGGCGTGTGAAATTCACACATCAGGGTAGGGGGGCCAGTTCCTTTCCCTGTGCCGGTTATGGTTTCCCAGGGAGATCCGGTACCCGAAAAATCAGCTAGCTGGTGTGGAGCTACAGGTGCCCAGAGTGCCAGAGTGAACTGAACCCGGGACCCTCCGGTCAGTAGTCCAACGCTCTACCCCTGGACTACCGCGACCCACGATAAACAGCATGATAAATAATAATTTATTATTGTTTCCACTCATGGGAACAATAGTGGAATTTCGAACTATCTACATCTATGTTCAAGCTGCATCCATTAAGCCTATTCAAACCGTTGCATTTAAATATTTGTTATTTTTTAATTTCCCACTTGAGTGAATATAATTTCGATTTTAAAATTTAAGTACTACCTTTATCGTGTTTTATAACGTTTTTGTGCAACAAGTTAGAGTCATGCTATGTCAGAAAAAGGTGTAACGAATAAATTAAATAAGTTTCTCTACAAATATTAAGACTAATTTGGAATTCTTTTATGGGGAAATCCTGGACTGCAAGGAACTGTCACTTTCAATTGCGCTTTTTCCAATTAATAATCTTCCATTTTTGTAAGTTTATTAACTATTTGGTTAATATCTTCTTTAGAATGCCAATTGTCTCAAAATTACTCTGATACCCGTCCTTCCCCGAGATCTCTCGGGGTGATGGAGGAAATCTGTGGCTGAGAAGGAGATTTTAACAAGGGACACATTATTGGAAAAAATAAAAATGTCGTAGACATGTAGTTAAAGCTAAAGAATAGGCTCAAAACAATAATTACATGTTATAATTCTCACGTAATTATTAGGTCTAACTGTTTGAATTCACAACAGAGGAGGAATTAAGGAGCAATGAGGAAAACGCCTTAGGCCTTCTCCTGGGATCATCCCGGGGTATGTACGTTTCTCGTAATCTGCCTTCCATTCTAACTGTAATAAAATTATAATGGACCATTTCTGGGAAATAAAATTACAGAAAATAGTCGTGGAGCGTAAAAAGTGCAAAATAACACCATAGAATGAAAAAACGACTGGGCCATGCATATACTAGTATTCCCTGGGAGTAGAGGAAAGACTCGTCATGACCGAAAGATCTTGAAGTGGATAACCCATTCCTACTCATAAGTATTTATTGATGCATAAGTTCCAGGCGCTCAAAAAATCTTTCTTTCTTCGCTTATTCATTCCATGGCCACGAAATAACGCAGCAGCCAAGAGTTTGTCTCTTCTTCTATTGCCTGAAGTGCATCAAGAATGAGTAGATGGAGAAAATTTCATACGGACTTTGTATGTAATAGTCATCCAAATGAATGCTCAGCATATTTAAAATTTCTCTGTCAAAAAGGGAGAACAGGGCGTGAAGAGATGGAAAACTATAGAGTAAACACAAAAATATGTTTTTAAAACTCTCTTCAATGTAACCAAAATGCAACATCGATATTATAAAAAATATCATAAACACAGTAATCAACCCGAAGGTCGGTTTGCTAGAGTTTACCCAGTACTAAGCCCTATTACGGCGTATGAATATTCACACATCAGGATAGGGGGCCACTTCCTTTCCCTGTGCCGGTTATGGTTTCCCAGGAATATCTGGTACCCGAAAAATCACACAGCTTGTGTGGAGCTGCAGAGTGTAGAAGCCCATAGTGGCTTGTCCGGGAATCGAATCCGGGACCCTTCGGTCAGTAGTCCAACGGTCTACCCCTTGGACTACCGCGATCTATGATATTAGAAAATAACCCCAAAGATTTTCACCCGAGGAATCAGCCAGAAATAAATTTATGGAGAAGATGGGCATGGTTTTCCATTTGACCCACCCTTTGCGCGCATACGTACTGTCAAACGCAACTGATTCCCCACTGTAAGATGAAATATGTCACCGTGACGCTGGTTTCTAGTTTTAAAATCCATTTGGAAGACGAACACACTTTCCTCCTCTCTAATTCAAGTGTTAGCCATTTCCTCCCTTCCAATTTTTCCCCGTAGTCAATACAATTTCGGGACTTTCACTCGTCATTTCTCATTATAAGAGAGAACGACCCCTTTTCTCACTCTTTCAAACACCAAAGATTTTTTAAACGTTAAATGATAAAATCGAACCAAACATTGGTGAACTTTGTTTTATTTTCTACAAATGATGCACTTGAAATAATTTGCACTATAGATTCTGAGCTCGACCTTTTTCCAATCTCTCCACAAGAAATGCCTTCGATATTTCCCATTCCATTCACCACTACTCGGAGAGTTGAGTGCGAGATTTTCATGTACTAATAGCGTTTGATGTCATTTAATTTATTAAAATCAACATACCTCAATGGTGAAGAAGGATGCAGAAGCGATTATAGCTGAAGCGCAATTCACTGAATGCCGCCATAGACCTTCTGTTAGTTTAATTAATATGACATCGTTAGTTACGAGTAAGTGAATAATGCAAAAGATCTCTTATATAGCTGGAGGACTAGAAAACTAAGCATCCGCTGACTAAAAGCAATGATTGAGCGTCACTCGGAATGAGTATGTGAATCCTTACTGGTGTTCGGTCAAGGCGCTTTAAAATAGCTGAAAATAAGTTTTTATCAATGCACTTAAACATCATACACAACGTTGCAGATCAAAATTTCCTCAAATACTTCTTTCTTCCCAATACGTGTTAACTTCGATAATTTTCTAAGAGCACTCGCTCATGATCAGCTATTAACTCTGGCAGCAAGTTAACCTACATCTTAGGGAATAACCGAAACATCCGGCTGCCTATAAAATGGTAATATTCAGTAGTGGAATTAAAACAGTCCCAAATTTTCTAATAGCATACTATATGTCTAAAAATTAGACTTTCATTGGCATTGCTTTCTGTATTTTTGAATAACATCCCAAAAGAAGAAAAGGCAGCATTTAGAGTTTCAATTGATTGTTTTTCATTAATATTAATGCTATTATAATTCTAACCATGTATATATACATTAACAATTTAAAAACTACAAATTTTATATTACATTTATGCATGACTCAAATATATCGTGCGTCCTGTACTTGGTTAATAAGACTTACCTGTCGTAAAAATATCTAAAATGGATAACAATATACTCCACTTGGCGAGTTTATTTGGAATATCACCAAAATGCAATCGGTTTTTTCCGATATCACCCCAGAAAACACGGGTGTTACAATAGAGTTTTCGAGGCAATGGGGCTTGAGATTGAAACATTAGGCTGGAGAGAAGGATGAGAAAGAAGCAAAACAGCGACGACCACTTAACTCGCGGAATGATGATTGAATTGCAGCGCTTATGCTTCCCATTGTCCGACCTCGACTAAGCTCCAGGCATTCTTCCTTTCCCAGAAACGAAGAATGTTTGTCTTTGCCTCAATGGAAACTCTCCTCCGACGACCTTGTTGAACGATAAAAGAGCTCTAGTTCAGAAAGAGGAAAAGCAATAGCGCAAATTTGTTTTTTAAGCCCTGCGATGGTTGATGCTCTACTGTTACGTGAACGTAACTAATTTCCTTAATAGCTGTTTGATCTTCATGGACTCTTTAACATTCCATATTGGTAATACTGATTGTCCGCAAAGGGAAAATATACATACTCGTAGATTTCTTGCATATTCATTAAAGGAATCTATAATATAACTCTCGGAGTAACGACTTCATGAAAGCATGTGCCTTCACATGCCATTTATATGGGCACTAACTTAAGAATAAGGGCGAGGAAATAGAAAGAAGATATGACCTATGAATTATTGGATATACACAGTAATAACTAAATAATTATTACGAAGTATGGGGAATGAAAGCAGTATGTGTAAAACCCAGCGACGAAGAGAATCTCTCATTCAAAATCTTAAAATTACCATGCCATGCTCGATAATTTCAATGTTATTTGCCAGTTGTGGTTTTTAGACCAACCTACAAAGGCGGTGCATTCAGGATTCCTCATGCGTGTAATGTCGATGCCAACAAATATTATTACAATCTAATTTTCTATTTCTCATCATTTCAAGCAACACCCTACATAATTTCAAAAAATATTTTCAAACTAAAATTTTCAGAAAAATTAGCTGAATGTTAGCAATTATTCCTTGTTAAAATTTTTAAGATTCCAGGATTTGTTAAACTGTGGGTGAAAAATTTAGCTAAAGAAATCTTTCTAAATTTCAGAGTTTGGGAAAAATTTCTTTGTGAACCGGAAAACTGCCAATAACCTTCAACAATCAGAAAGGGCCAAAGTACGATTATAAAAAGTTTAAAGGACATGACCTTTTAAAATATCTCATGGCAGGATAGGTGATTCAGCTCACAGCGATAAATGAGCTCTATATTCTCAAGTCATTCGAAGATATTCCTCACCTTCTTCGCTTCAAAAAACATTTCCTAGCTAAAAACAAGTCCTCCTTGAGCAATTTTTGTTCCCCAGTCCAAAATATATTTGCACTCTCAGCGTGGAAAAAGTAAAAATAAAAGAGAAAATAAAGCAGCCCACTTCAGAAATTCCATCTGAATCTGTCAGCCTTAAAAAAGAAACGAAAACCTTGAAAAAATAAGTATCAATAAAACATTAAACGAGAATAAAGATGGGGGAAGAGAGAGAGGGAGGCGAGAGGGATGGAGAGAAAGAGAGACGGGAGGAAAAGGTTAAGAAAGGAAGCAAGAGAAAAGCAGAGAGCGGGAAAAAACGCCGGCACAAGAAGCTCTTAAAAAGAATGCGCCTTGTGACACGGCGCTTCAGAAATAAAAGTTTTTCGGGTTCAGCTCTTCCTACTCGCCCCTCCCACTTCCCTTTTGACCCCTCCTTCCACGCCCCCCTCCCTCCGCTCTTCCCCATTCCGACGCCGCTTGTCACTCACGATCCTCTCTTCTTACATCAAACTCCGCTCCTACCCGTCATCCTCCCTCACCGGCAGCACACCACGCCCGACGTCGTACAGCAACATGCCACGCGTAAAAGCAGCACGCGTGTCGGTGGGACGCATGCGCACGGAAACACGCAAAAGTTTACTCTCTGCAGCCACAACGACGAGGCAATACATAATTGGATATTTCTCGTATTTCTTGAAATTTCAGAAGAAACGTTTTTCGCATAAAAAGAGAGGGAAGCAAGAATTTGTGCTTCTCCCGCGACTTCTTTTAAAGAGGCGTGCAAAAAGCAATGCATGCACCGCAAGTTAAGGGAAGAAAAGGGACATAAATAACGGTTTATAATAAACACCATTTGTAATGGCCATATTTTAATTGGGAAAGATGAATTAACACTCATAGATAATATAAAATAATATTTCTGGAAAATATACCAACCTTCAAGATTGAAACGGTGTAAAAGACCCCAATGTCGTGCTTGTATTATATGGTGTAGCACACTACCTTTGGATGGTTTGTACAGTTTACTGCTATGCTAATGAAAGTATACAGTTAAATTCAGAAATGAATCAGGGATGTCGGGGCACGTGGTCGATTCCGGGCGATGCCTCTGGGCACTCTTGGCTTCATTCTAGCCGAGTTATTTTTCGGGAATCGAATCTTCCTTGGAAACAACAGGCAGCCTCCACGGGAATGGAAATGCCCCCACTGCTGATACGTGAATTTCGCGAGCGCCGTATAGGTTTCTTACTCTCGTCTTTGTTAGTCTTCCTGCAAGTTCAAGCAGCATTATGGAGACGATTAACTTAGCAGCAATATGACCGCTAACTGGTGATCCCGCTCGGAGAAATTAATACGTACCCACAAAAGAAGTAACCAAGAGAAACTCAGAGTACATTTTGCACTTCTAAAATAGCACGGACGTTTCGATTTTACCTCCCTCATCCCCCAAATAAACACCTCTATCTATCCAAAATATGCGATACAAGGTCCTCATTTTGTAATCGCTACGACAAACCGGACTACAGGGAGATACTATCCGTTACGAAATTTTTCAAGAATCTTATTTTTTAAAGATATTTCTCAGCGGGAAGGAAGTTCCGCGAGTTCCATCACCTCCTCTCTCGCTCGAACAAAATAACTCGCCGCTCACACAGTATTCCCTCGGTTCCCGCAGTCATTCCGACCCGCCCTTTCAATGCGCTGGCTGCCATTTCATCACCTTAAGCCCTTATTGCTCCCCCTTGTCTCAATCCTCTTCCCCTAACTCCTTCCTACCCCCCTCCCGGAATCCTTTCTCTCTGCCTTGCCAACTCGGGTGGTCCGTGTCCATCAATCCAACTACATATTCCGCCCATCCGAAACTATTCAGGCATTTTTTTCGCGAGTTTCAGGATGCTTACAACCAGTCAAAAATGTGTCAGGTTACACAAAAAGCTAGCAACACATGAATTTTAATCCCAGTGGATTTCAACGTGTGACTGTTCGCAAAACTAATTTTTTTTTCAAAATATAGGATCATCAAATATGTACATGTTCTGGGTAGGTTCCTCGGTGAATGGAAAGGGCGGAAGGGAGTGCCGACACATTGGACAGGGCACTTTTTCAGACAAGATTCGTTATTCCAAATTTAACATTTTTAATGCTTTACTTATGATGTGTAATTTTGTAAGTTTACAGTAAACCTTACAAGATGCGTAGAATTTTAAGATGTGATGTAATTAATTAAATACCAACAGAATTGCGTCTTTGCACTACAACAAAAGAAGAGCAATCCATAGTGGTTTCATTAAAAGGATAGATTGATTCTATTAACTGAATTTTTCCCTTTACTTAATGTAATAATTTCCCAAATAATCATTATTACCCCGCAAATAATTTCAATCTGCCTATTTCTAGAGTGGAAACACAGTCGTACATTTCTCAAATTACGAATCAAGAATATTAAATCAATTAACAAATTAAAAGAACCGGAATAATTTTCTTTAGATGTCAATTCCTTAATAACCGACGGATTCCTTACATTGCTGCGCTGGCTTTCTTTTCTAAAATTACGCCTTTCTAATCCAGTTAACTACTTTCAAGAATACGAGGATAAAACAATTATAGGCAATGCTGGACTTCCAAATCTCGTCTTGTTGAAATGTAATGATTTCATCTTTAAAAGTCATTTTTAGCAACGTACAATGAAAAAGATCATCATTAGCGATGCATAAAATACGATTTATTCGGTAATTTAGAACATGGTAGCTCTGTAGCAAGCCTTTTAGCGGCAACGGGAACCATCAAGAAGTAAAGATAACTCCAAAGGGAAAACGCATTTAGACGCCTAAATTCGACCGAATTTTCATGCATAAATAATACATGTGTCGTGAATGTGAAACACACCAGGGATCCTGAGAGATCTCGGGGAACTGTTTCGAAAGGAAAACTTTCCCCAAAGTAAAAGACTCGTACTTTACACCTCGACTTGCAAAAAAGTTAAAGTAAGTTTCACATTTCATTTTCCCTTGACTTATATGTGTAGCTCTCGTAATTTTTTGGACAATAGTATTTTTAAAAAGATTAATTTGTTATACACATTTCCTTATTGCTTATTTCGATTATAGATATTTCAAAACTTTTACTTCCATATTAGTTTACATTCCTCATTAAATAATACGAACAAATTACCTTTCAATGGCAATCACTTCTGGAAAAATTAAAATTTTAAAAATAATCAATGATTATTCAACATCAAGGAGAATATACATATTTTTAGTTATTAATATGTTTGATGAATTACTCAACACATGAATGCACTTGCGCCGCATATTTTCCTTCCAATCCCTTAACAAATGGCTGCAATTTCCACCTCATCTGAAGTTCCATCGAATTTGATCACTAAACAAGTCATGCGTCAGTTGTTTTAATGTATTTGTGATGTAATACGTAATCGCTCTGTGTATGATAAAATCAATATTTCCTTTCCAATAAAGTTATACGTTCCTATTTTTTCACCTCATTAAGATCCCGATAGAATATTTAATCCAAACGAATACATGTGCAGATTGCTATCCTAGCTGGAAAAAGGTGTTTGGATTAACAAATATTTGTTTTTCGATTTATAATGCAATGGAACTCCATGCCTCATAGCGAAAAAACAAAACCAACGTGTCTGCATAAAATCAAATGCTAAGTGCACATCTCGGAGCGGAATTTTTAATCGCTTCATTGCCTAGGAGGGGAGTGATGTTTTTCCTGTATCGTCACCACCTTCCCCCACCCACCTTCCCCGCGCCCTCCCTCCTGCGCCTTTCTATCACAATTTCCTTTTAAACGCTGCCCGGTTCAGCACCTTCCTTTCTCTCTCTCTCTCGACGCCTGACGCGCCGAGGTGACAGGGCAGAGTTTGAATCCAAATGAAGAATCCGCCACATTCGCTTTGAGAATCGAAATGCCGTTCACAAGCGCCTCACGCGTTTCTCAGCAGGATCTCTAACGCCCTTTCCCTCCCTTTGTCGCCTTCTTCAACCCTTCCCCCCCCCCGCATTTTCCCTCTCTCCATTCTACCCCTCCTGCACTCCCCGGACGCGCTTTTTAAAATTCTCCCCGTCCGTGTTGTCGTTCCTCCGGCAGCGGCGCGCGCTCCCATTAGGCGGCGCCACACGACGTCGCTTTCATTGCGTTCGCCGCCTCACCCTTCCATTTCCACAAAATACACACGGGCCCACTGTTTCTCTCTTCCCCTCTCACTTTCTCCCTCTCTCTCAGCCGCATGGAATTAATGAATTTAGAATATGTTAATTAACCTCCCGGCACAAGTTCGTTAAGCGACCTTAGTTTTCAGACGAGGAACTTTTCTCTCTCCCTCTCTCTTTTTTTAACGCGACAGAAATTCGCACAGAGAGCGAAAACATAGGACACTTTTTTATATGCTTCGCCGAAAAGAATGTCTGCCTTTTCTTCATGCTACAACGGCATTCATTGATTTTCACTCCCATCGAACGGTACCGTCCGCGATCTCAAGGTTGAACTTAATTTTGACTTCACGGATGATATTTTTACTCATGCAAAAAATGTACCCGAAAGTGAGACTAATATTTACTTCGTCCAAAAAATAAAAAATGAATGTCGCCAACGAAATGCACGAAGGTAATTAATGAACAACCCAATATAGTTGAAGGCACGCTGATGTTCACGACAACGAGGGCAGGATTTAACATCAATTCCTCCAATGATCAGAAATCAGAGTATGTAGCACTTTGCTCATAATTATGGCAGTGAATGTGTGCACACTCTTTTTATAGAACACACGTTTCCATCAAAATTCACATGGACAATTTTCCGCGCAAAACTGTTACCATTAAATGCCATATAATCCGATAGATGGACCAGCATGCTCACTCATATGCATCCTTTCATGCGACTCTTGAAAAACTCGTCCACGGCGATTTGGAAATGCTTGTTATAGGAGCATTCATCTTTTCCGGAGCAAAGGGATGGAGAACCCTCCCATTTGGGGATTGCAGATTTCGTGGCCTATGTATCCCAGTTCACATTGATGCTTGTAAGGCATTTTTTTACTGTTTTCATCTCGTCAGCAGTGCGCGCCGCAGCGCTTCTTTATCATAAGTCATTATGCTCCCACGCATCACGTCGTATTCGTTTTTGATTGGTACTTTAATGAGAATTGGATGGAAAAACTGACTTCATGCTCTTTTTCCTACAACGTTTTGCAGAACTGTCACACGACTTCAATTGAATTCCACGGGTGCGCCATGCTTCTTAGCGAGTTGAGGAGACTTAGTCCACGTGACGCGTTCTTTAAAGTAACCATTGCTCTTCGGCAAATCCGAAAGCCAAGTATTTTTCTTCAAATCTCGACCAAGAATGAAATTTTTAGTCTACCATTATTTCCCTCTATATCGGTTCCAAAGCGATAAAAATTAAAAGTTGCTAGAATCAAAGGTGAGGATGAAAGTGCTTGAAATATTTTCCCTAGGTAAAGAGCACGCTGCTCCAAATTATGTTGCAAAGCAGAGTATGGTCAAAAATTTTAACAATAAAAGACCACTCCCCCATTAACAAAATTTATCTAAAAAAACTTTGGTTACACGTGTTACCCAAACCTGGAGGCTAAAATTAAACCCTGGAAAATGCAACCCTATGACTCTTGCTCTGAAGAAAAAACCCCTGATGTTCAACTACTCGATTAATTCAACTCCTTTAAATAGAGTAACAACCATGAAAGACCTAGACGTTTTAACCAATCAAAAACTAAATTACTCCGACCATATTCAAACTGTTAAAAATAAAGCAATGTCCTTCTTAGGCCTTCTTTACCACTTCACAGAAACTAAAGACCCAATAGCACTCCATTCATACTTCTCAACTATTGTCCTTCTCATGGTATCATATTGCTCCCCAATTTGGCCCACCTCATCCCCAACTAATCTTAAATCCCTCCATTGCATCTCTCACTTCTTTGCCAAAATAGTCAAACACAGAATCCCAAATTTCTGCAATATGTCCTCAAATGCTGTTCTCTCTTCTTTATCTATTTCTAGCCCCCAAAACTGCAGACTTAAAGCAGATATAAAACTCCTCCATAACACCCTAAACTCGACCATTGATTGCCCTGAACTGCACTCTCTCTCTTCAACCTCAGGGTACCAACTCGATCCACCCGCACCCTGCTCCATCTCCTCCTATGCCTGGAATATATCTCTCACCAAGCGCTCACCTTCATTTCGCCTCTCCTCCCTTATAAATTCACTCCCTCACACTGTCCATCCTTTTAATCTATCTTGCAACAATTTCACCACCCAAGCTACCATTCCACCTCTCAACCAATCAAATTTTTTCCCGATCCATGCTCGGTTCTCGTTGTTATTGTTATGCCGTTATTGTCTTTTTGTCCTCTTTCATGTGTGTTTTATATTTTTCACTGTAAATTGGCGCTACTGCTGCATGTCAATAATGTTTTAAAATATATAATTAAATAAATTAACATAAACCTTAAAAAATATTTCTTTGCCTCAAGAAAAACACGTTATAGATATAATTTTCATCTGTGCGAGAGACGTGTTTACTTGCATTCAGAATAATAAAATGACTCCATTAAATATTTCGATAGTACCAAGTTCAATTATATGCGATAAAATTATCGATGCTTCAACCTTTTATTTATCATTCATTTTCTAAGTTTTCTTCTCTTTCGCGAGCATTATTTGATCCTAATAATATGTCGAACCAATAATATTTTTTTCTTTATTTCATAGATCAACGCCAAAATTGAAAATCGATGGTTTCTGAACCCGTCTCGTTGAATTGTACTTTCAACTTCTGGTGACAAAGCCGAAATCAACTAGGTTATTTGATAGTATTTAATCCCTTAATGAAAAGTAACGATTAATTTAGATTTTATTCATAGAAGTGTTTGAGAGCAGCTACGCATTAACAAGTGAAATATATCGTCACCAGTTAAGATGAAACGACGTAACTTCTTTAAGTTTACTACTTATTAATACTAATGGATCATAAAATTATATAGAAAAGTGATATTATATGAAGCACAGAGATATTTGTGCTACATATAATGGCTTTTCACACGTTACTACTGTGTAACAATGAGAAAACTTGGATGTTTGCAAATATTAGGAACGGCATTTGTTTCTTATGCCAATTGTGACTTGGCTTACAACTTGCTATGTTAAAATACGAGGGTCATCCGGAAGTAGTACTCGTTCGTGCCGCATGAAGTGCTGACGACGCGAGTAGCCGCTGGACGAGGTCAGATAGCTTCAGTGGCTTGTCTGCCTTCTCTGAGCCAAGTTGCGTGACGCTAGCATTGCCTGTGTTGTTTCTGTGATTGTTTACAATGTTTAAAAAAATTGAGAACGCCGCCAGTTGTGAAGTGAGGGCAGTGATTACATTCCTCAATGCAAGAAACGTTCGCCCATGTGATATTCATCGCCAATTAAAGGAGGTGTATGGAGACAATGTAATGGACGAGTCGTCTGTTCAGCGGTGGTGTCGCAACTTCAACATGGGGAGGGGGAACACACACGACGATGAGCGTTCGGGGAGACCGTCTGTCATTACAGACCAACTGGTGAGCTCAGTTGACGAATTCGTGAGGAACGATCGGCGCGTCACAATTGATGACATCTGTGAGCATTTTCCCAATGTTTCTCGAACAATTGTTCATGAAATTGTTAAACACCATCTGCATTATGCAAAAATTTGTGCAAGATGGGTCCCTCGCATGCTTACAGATGAGCACAAAACCAAGCGAATGGCTGCAGCACTGACGTTTTTGGGACGTTATTCTGATAAAGGAGACTCTTTCTTGACTCGCATAATTACTGGTGACGAAACATGGGTTTGTTATGCATCACCTGAGAGTAAACGACTGTCAATGGAGTGGCATCATGCTCATTCACCAAACAAACCAAAAAAATTCAAGACAGTTCTGTCCACCAGGAAACTCATGGCAACCATTTTCTGGGATCGACGAGGTGTATTGCTTATTGATTTTATGGCCCGTGGAGACACTATTAATGCCAATGCGTATTGTGAAACATTAAAGAAATTACGGCGGGCAATACAAAATCGGCGGCGAGGTCTATTGTCTACTGGTGTCATTCTCGTTCATGACAATGCCAGGCCTCATGCAGCTGGGATAACACAAAAACTTTTGCAGCAATTCAAATGGGAAACTTTCGACCATCCACCGTATAGCCCGGACTTGGCCCCTTCAGATTTTCATCTCTTTACAAAGCTTAAAGACTTTTTGGCAGGAAAAAGATTTGACAGCGATGAAGAACTTAAAGAAGGAGTGACCCTGTATCTCAATGAGCTGGCGGCGAAGGACTATGCAGCAGGAATACAGAAACTTGTCACACGTTATGACAAATACCTTAATTTGCTTGGAGATTATGTTGAGAAGTAGTTTAAAGTATCCTCTTTCAAATAATTTTTTTTATGTTTGTTAATATTTACTTTTGTGTCTTTATTTCACGAACGGGTACTACTTTCCGGATGACCCTCGTATATGTCTATTTTTTCAAGAATATTTCTCGGGTTTCCCACCGGGTCAGGTTGATGAAGTGCACCGACGTTTCGAAGGCTGACTCGGCCGTCGTCTTCAGGGTGAAGACTCATTTCACCCCGAAGACGATAGCAGAGTCAGCCTTCGAAACGTCGGTGCACTTCATCAACCTGAACCAATGGGAAACCCGAGAAATATTCTTGAATACAATACGCCGGGAAAACCTGAGATCCTTCATTATATCTATTTTTGTTTCCACTGATTTAAAGAGTTTAAATTCCCAGGTAACAAATTAACTTTATGTACATTATATATATATATATATATATACTATTTTCGCACATAGAAATAGACATATAAGGAAAGGGGATAGGAAAACACATAAAAGACCAACACAGGAAAGGTGGGGAAGGCGGTTTTTGAGCAGATCATATGTATGTATATGTATATGTATATATATATATATATATATTTTAAGCAGATCATATGTGTATGTGTGTGTGTGTGTGTATATATATATATATATATATATATATATACACTTGGAAAAGACGCTCTCCGGCGACGCACAAACACACAAACACTAACACAAAAAACACCACACACATAGAAACATAAAAGAAGGAAACTTACATTGGATATTTACGTTTCGACGGCACGGCCGTCGTCATCAGAATGCCGTTGTCGGGGAAGAGCGGAGAGGACATGTGCAAGAGAAGGGTGACAGGAGGAGAGGTAAGGGGCCAATGGGAAGCGGACAAGGTGGGGGAGGGGGAAATGGCAGGGGGCGGTAGAGTTGCCGCGGTAGGGGAAGAGCTGGAAGGTCCCGGTCGTGAAGCGGCCGGGCCTTTAGCGGGGGACTTGGTGACCGATTCGCTCAGAAGAGTGAAGCGGTTCTAGGCAGCTTTGGATAAAATCCTTATATATATATATATAGAAATGCATATATATACATACATATACACATATACATATATATACATACACACACTCTTCTACATATATACAAGGAGGAGGAGAATTAAGGGGCCAATAGGAAGCGGACAAGGTGGGGGAGGCGAAATGTAGGCAGCATTGGATAAAATCAGTGGGCTTGGTTCAGCCCGGGGGGTTTAAAGGACTGGAGCACCCAGATATGTGCCATCTCGCGAGTTCTCACCTCTATGTTACTAGCGGAATTGGGAAGGATTTCAATCACTGAAACGGAGAAGCAGTCATCAAAAGACTGGTTGTGGGAAGCAGTGTGAGTACGGATGGGATAATTAAGGAAAGGGGAGATTTGGTGGAATAGCGGTGGTTATTCATTCGGAGGGAAAGGGTGGTCGTGCATTCACCCACGTAAAAGGCAGGGCAGAAGTTACAGGAGAGGCGATATATAAGGTTTTTAGAGGTGCAGGTGGCTATGGGTTGGGAGTTGGTAATAAGGGACGTGGAAGGTCTGAGGAGATGGCAGCATTTACAGCGTGGGCGGTTGCATGGTGCGGACAGGGGTGGGGAAGAGACAGGGGTGCTCGTAGGTGGTTTTATAGACTTAAAGATATCACGCAGGTTTGACGGGCGTTCAAATGAAACGGAGGGACAATGTGGGAATAAAGGTGATGTGGATTGACTATTGCTAATAATTGGGAAGAGTTCACGGATTATCTGTTTAATTTTGTGGGTTCCGGGGAAGAAAGTGGTGATAAGGTTAGGGCATTTTGGGCGGTTAGGTTTGGGGAGAGGAGTGTATTGGGTTGAAGGTTTGAGAATTTTCCTGTTGAGCAGTGTTTCAGGGTACCCACATTCTCTGAGAGAAACGTGTAACTGGTCAATGTATTTCCGTTTGGAGGGGGTGTTGTTGCAGAGACGGAGGCCGCGGACTGAGAGTGAGAAGGGGATGGAGCGTTTTGTGTGCGATGGGTGACAGCTATTGAAATGGAGATATTGTTGGGTGTTGGTCGGTTTAATGTGGACTGAGGTGTAAAATTTATTGTTCTGGAGATGAATGTCAATGTCTAGAATGGTGAGATTTGAGTCTGATATAGAGGAAGTGAAAGAAACCGAGGAGGAGGAGGAGTTGAGAGAGGAAATGAAGGATGACAAGTTTTCGCGTCCGTGGGGCCAAAGGAGGAAAATATCATCAATGTAACGGACCCAGAAGAGTGGTTTAAGGGTTTGTTGCTGGAGAAATTTTTCTTCAAGTTTACCCATAAAGAGATCTACATCTACATAAGTACCCTGCGAGCCACCAAAAAGGTGTGTGGCAGGGGGTGTAGCACCAAATTGGAGATTGGCGTATGCAGGAGCCATACGCGTGCCCATTGCAGTACCTTTTATTTGCAAATAAATTTTTTCATTGAATTGGAAGGCATTTTTGGTTAGGACGAGTTGGCTCAGTTCGAGAAGAAAATCTGTGGATGGAGTGTGTGGTGTCGGTCGTAGAGAGAGGTAATATTTCAGTGCTTCTAAGCCTTCTTTGTGGGGAATGGAGGTGTACAGAGATGTAACGTCTATTGTGGCCATGAGAATGGTAGTGCTGTGAGGAATTGGGATTGAGTGTAGACGTTCCAGGAAGTGGTACGAATCTTTGATGTAAGAAGGGAGTGAAGTGGCTATGGGTTGAAGGTGGTGGTCTATAAATGCGGAAATTCGCTCAGTGGGGGAGTTGATGCTAGAGACAATGGGGCGTCCGGGGTTATTGGTTTTGTGAATTTTTGTAGCAAATAAAAATGTGGGGTCTTAGGATTAGGAGGAGAAAGAATGGATATATCTTTGCGAGATAGACCTTCTCCGGGACCAAAATTGGATAGAAAAGATAGAATATCCTTTTGGTATGAAGGATTAGGATCTTGGGGCAGGGGGGTGTAGCAAGAAAGGTCATTTAACTGTCGTAATGCCTCAGTGTCGTAGTCTTTCTTGTTTAGCACGACAACGGATGACCCTTTGTCCGCCGTTGTGATAATTATATTTTTGTTAGACGCTAAACGTCTGAGAGCTTGTCTCTCAGGGGGAGAAAGGTTATCTGGTGGCTTCAGGGAATCTATGAATTTTTTATCGGAAATCTTTGTTAGGAGGAGATTGATAAAGATTTCTATTGGATTGTTGGTTGGGAGTGGTTTGGGTTCGTTTTCTGAGGCTGGACGGAACCGAGTAAGTGCCGGATTAATGGTGGAAGCGTTCGAAGGGAAAGGCTGCGAATTCCAATGGGCATGCCAGCGGAGATTGCGGCAGAAGTTTAAAGTGTCGGTGACAATGTTAACGTGGTGGGTTCTAGGGGTGGGGGAGAAGGAGAGGCCTTTACTTAGTAGCGAAAGCTCGTAATTATTGAGAGGCTCGGACGAAAGGTTCACTACTTCGTGTTCGGTTTGGGGTGTTGGGTGTTGGGTCTGTGACTCTTTTGTTTGGCGAATGGGTAAAACGGGTGTTATGAGCGGAGGATAAGGTAGGTTGAAAAGTGTTGCTAGATCCGGTTTTGAAAGGAATAGGGGCGGAGGTTCGGGTGGTGGTGGGGGTTGTTTAAGGGGCAAGGAAAATCCCACGTGGAAGAAAGATTGGATAAGAGAGGAGAGTTTTTTTAGGTGGCCCTCGCGTCTTCGAGTAAGATTTCGAAGTGCGGAGGAAAGTATACGATTAAGTGACGGAACTAAGTAAGGGGCTGAATTGGAAAAGATTTTGGCGAGGGACAGTAAGTTGGTACGATGTTGACTAAAAAGGTAGAGGTAATGAGACAGAACATCACGTGTGAGTTCGCGTGATTGTTGCAATATGACGGTGTGTAGATGTGGATGAAGGCTAGGAGGGATACCAGAGAGGGGTATCTTGATGACAAGACCATTGGGAATGATACCAAGGGAGAGACATGAGGTGAGAAACTCGGAATGGCTAGCACATTGTGCTGCTTTGTAAGCATGAATGCGGAAAAGGCGCAGCCAATGTTGGAATTGGTTATAGTAATTCATTGGAAAGGCAAGGAATATAAAGAGTTGAGGAAAAAGGAAACAGTGGTGAAGGAAAGAGGATAGAACACTCACGGCGACGATGCGACGGTAGACAACAGGAACAGCAGACACAATGAAGGCGAATAGAAAGTTTATCGGCTATATCACCCAAAGTATGTATACACTTGGAAAAGACGCTCTCCGGCGACGCACAAACACACAAACACTAACACAAAAAACACCACACACATAGAAACATAAAAGAAGGACACTTACATTGGATATTTACGTTTCGACGGCACGGCCGTCGTCATCAGAATGCCGTTGACGGGGAAGAGCGGAGAGGACATGTGCAAGAGAAGGGTGACGGGAGGAGAGGTAAGGGGCCAATGGGAAGCGGACAAGGTGGGGGAGGGGGAAATGGCAGGGGGCGGTAGAGTTGCCGCGGTAGGGGAAGAGCTGGAAGGTCCCGGTCGTGAAGCGGCCGGGCCTTTAGCGAAAACAAATGAGGAAGTACTAGAGATGTGGGGGAGGAGAGGGGTTTGTTGAGAGAAATCCTATGGAGGCAGGAAAAATGGATGAAAGGCGTATTGAGCGGTAGTGGAATGTTGAAGAAGGTAATAGAGGGGAGAATGATGGGCAAGCGAGGAAAGGGTAGGAACAGGATAGAAATGTTGGATGGGATGAAGGGGGGAAAGAAGCACACAGAGATGAAGAGGGACCTGATGTAGCTTAGGTTGCTGGATTGGGTTTTTTTTGGAGTTACAAAATATTTATTTGATAGTGGTGTCCATCCAAAAACCTACTTTAACCCGTAGATTACCTAATAATAATAATAATAATATATATATATATATATATATATATATATATA
Source organism: Hetaerina titia (assembly GCA_037158775.1). Taxonomy (NCBI): domain Eukaryota; kingdom Metazoa; phylum Arthropoda; class Insecta; order Odonata; family Calopterygidae; genus Hetaerina; species Hetaerina titia. The sequence goes on from CM073772.1 coordinate 120,606,400, forward strand.
TATATAATTCGGTAATCTACCGTTTAAGGTAGGTTTTCGCATGGACACAACTATCAAATAAACATTTTGTGACTGCCCACCTAGCAAACTAATCTATATCAGGTCCCTCTTCATCTCTATTTCTTCCTCATTTGTGTTGCTTTCGGTCCATTTCAGCTACTCCATTCTTCTCCATTCTTCTTATGCTTCTTTAATCATTTCCTCTACATATACGTTCAACAGCACCGGTGACAATGGGCAACCCTGCCTTACCCCTCTTCCTAACACTGCCCATCCGGACTCTCCGTTCCCCATGCGCACCCGAGCAGTCTGAGACACGTCAAGATTGCGGATCAGTCTCCTATCCCTCCAATCCATTCCTATTTTCTGCAATACACGCATTAATTTTTCCAATTTCGCTCTACCAAACGCTTTATCGAAATCTGCGAAACAGGCAAATACGTCCTGATTGTATTCTATATTCCTCTCGATTAGTGATCTCATTTCCGCAATGGTATCAGTAATAAGATGATCAATTGAGAGAAATATACAGGTAGAGTACAATCAGGACATTTTTGCCTGTTTCATAGATTTCGATTTAGATCAAAAGCGTTTGATAGAGTGAATTGGGAAAAATTAATGCGTGAATTGCAGAAAATAGGAATGGATGGGCGATCCACACACACACACACACATATATATATATCCCTCCCATGGCCTACAACCTTGTCGTGGTGGAAGGGCTTGTGTGTTCCGATGACCCCTAGAGCTGTGCTGGCGGGAGTAATAATAATTACTCCTGGAAGGGTCACCCATGCCAGATAGGTCGAAAGTTAGGAGCCAGACGAAAGGTAGTCCACGCAGCGTCTGTTCCTCAGTGAGGCGGCTGCAATGGCGTCTGACCCCAGTGGGGCGGCCATAAAGTGATGGTGTCACGTTAAAAACACTATTGAGGAAGGCAACGGGAAACCACCTCAATTACGATTCCCAAGAATATAATGATGGGCACTATAGAAAATATGAGTCCTGGCAACTACGGGACTCGGCCCAAGAGGCCGTGTGTCGTACCCGGCAGCGGGAGAGGCAAGGCTTCCGCGGTCGTCATCCCACGAAACCCTTGAAGGGAAGCAATAACTTCAGCAGGACGGAAGACTCAGAAGAAGGCGAAAGTAGTTAGAATAGGAACTTGGAACGTCAGGACAATTTTGAGGAGAGGAAAATTAGAAAATATTAAGCGAGAGATGGAAAGACGTAACATAGGTGTTTTAGGCCTCTGCGAGGTGAGATGGAAGGATAGCGGGGATTACTGGAGTGACAATTATAGAGTGATATACAGCGGCGGGGACGAGAGCCAACGAGGGGTTACCGTAATATTAAATAAAGGGGTAGGAAGAAGCGTAGTCAACATAGAGCATGCGACAGATAGAATTTTACTCGTCGAGATTAAAGCAGAGCCGACGAACTTGGTCATTATTCAGGTATATATGCCACCGAGAGACAACAAGGAGGAAGAATTCGATAGGATGCATGATGAGTTAGAGGATATCATCGCGAGTGTTCCTGCAGGGAAACATTTAATAGTGATGGGGGATTGGAATGCGACGGTAGGCGAAGGAAGAGATGGTGGTGAGGTGGGGGACTATGGGATAGGCACGAGGAATGAACGCGGGGAGAAAGCAATTGAATTCTGCAGGAGACAGGGGTTAATCATCACTAACACATGGTTTAGACACCACAAAAGGAGTAAGTATACATGGACAATGCCAGGTGACTCAGAAAGGTATCAGTTTGATTATATTATGGTTAGGCAAAGGTTTAGGAACAGTGTGATAAATTCGCACAGTTTCCCAGGAGCGGATGCGGACTCTGACCATAATTTAGTTGTTATGAAATGTAATGTTCGTTTCAAGAAGATTAGGCAAGAGCGGCGGGTTAAAAAATGGAATTTAGAAGCAGTAAATGAATTAACGAGGAAGGAGTATCAGGAGGCTGTAGAGAAAATGATGGATGACGGTAAAGAACTGAGTACTATCGAAGAAAAATGGGAATGTATCAGGAAAGGGATATTGGAAGCCGCTAAAGACACTATAGGAACCGTTAACGGGAAAAGGATAAGGAAACCATGGGTAACGGATGAGATGACTGCAAAGATGGATGAGAGAAGAAAATGGAAAAATGTAAACACAGAGTTTGGCAAAATGAAGTACAAAGAGTTAAACAATAAATTGAGAAGGGCCACAAATAAAGCAAAAGAAGAATGGTGGAAAACGCAATGCGAGGATATGGAAAGTTTACAGAAGAAGGGTGAAATTGGTGCTCTATACAGCAAGGTTAAGTTATTATCGGGAAGTAAGAAGGCAAGATCTGTGCTAACAGTTAAAGATAAATGGGGTAAGATAATAGTTGAACCAGGAAACATCCAAGAGAGATGGAAGGAATATATAGAAACACTGTATGGTAAAGAACTTCGGCCGACAAGGTCAGACATAGAAAAGGAACATGACGTAGAAGAAGATTGCATAGGTCCAGGCATACTCGACGATGAAATAAAAAGGGCATTAAAGGAGATGAAAGCAAATAAGACCATGGGGTAAACAACATTCCTGTGGAACTGTTAAAATGTTTAGGAAAATGTGGGACGAAGACTCTATATGGACTGATTCGTACGTAGTATCTAACAGGAATGAATCTGGCCGTAAGGCTTTGTGAGATCAGTGTTAGTTCCTTTTACGAAAAAGGTAAAGGCTACGCCATGTGAGGACTACAGAACAAAAAGTTTGATATTCCACGCAGCTAAAGGTGGTCTCAGGATCATCGACAAAAGGCTCGAGAGTAGGAAAAATAATTGCTTATGGGATAATCAGTTTGGGTTTAGGTCGGGGAGGTGTACGCGTGTTGCCATTGCAGTAATGAGATCACTAGTCGAGAGGAATATAGAATACAATCAGGACGTTTTTGCTTGTTTTGTAGATTTCGAAAAAGCGTTTGATAGAGTGAATTGGGAAAAATTAATGCGTGTATTGCAGAAAATAGGAATGGACTGGAGGGACAGGAGACTGATCCGCAACCGGTACATGTCTCAGACTGCTCAGGTGCGAGTGGGGAACGGAGAGTCCGGATGGGCAGTGTTAGGAAGAGGTGTAAGGCAGGGTTGCCCATTGTCACCGGTACTGTTCAACGTATATGTAGAGGAAATGATTAAAGAGGCATGGGAAGAACTGGAGGTAGGAATGAAAGTCGGAGGGGAATTCGTAAAATCGGTTAGGTTTGCTGATATGCAAATGCTGGATTTAGTTGCTCAGTCAGCCAAGGGGTTGCAAGCATTGTTGAGTGAATTGGAGGTAAAGTGCGATAAATATGGGATAAGAATAATTATTAATAAAACAAAGGTTATTCGATTTTCCAGAAAGAAAAAGGATAAGCTAAACATTAGAATAGGAGGGCAATAACTGGAACAGGTAGAACAGTTTACGTATCTCGGAAGTGTTTTGTACCAATACGGTCAAAATAGTAGGGACGTATGGAGAAGAATTGCGCTAGGCAAGGAGGCTTTCTCAAGGAGGAGGGAGTTATGACGGGGACGTTGAGTAGGGATGTTAAGACAAGACTCGTAAAAACTCTGATATGGAGCGTAGCTATGAACGGCGCGGAAACGTGGTCGCTGAAGCAGGAGGATAGACGTAGATTGGAGGCTTTTGAAATGTGGGTGTGGAGAAGAATGGAGAAGGTGAAATGGACCGAAAGGAAAACAAATGAGGAAGTACTGGAAATGGTGGGGGAGGAGAGGGGTTTGTTGAGAGAAATCCTATGGAGGCAGGAAAAATGGATGAAAGGCGTATTAAGCGGTAGTGGAATGTTGAAGAGGGTAATAGAGGGGAGAATGTTGGGCAAGCGAGGTAAGGGTAGGAACAGGATAGGGATGTTGGACGGGATGAAGGGAGGAAAGAAGTACACCGAGATGAAGAGGACCTGATATACTACCTTGAACAAAAAGTTCCCGGAATAGCCACCGTGTGGCGCTCCCATCATTCCGATTTGAGTTCTGTTTTTTTGTTCAATTGGTACATCTGTTGTTGATATTCCCTTTAAATCTTAGTGTCATAACTTGACATTTGCAAAAGTTACGTAGCCAAGAGTACATCTATCTCTGTGTGTGTTGGCGATTTTTTACAATTGCAGAAATGGATTTAAATTTGCAACAACGAACTTGTATTAAATTTTGCGTAAAAAACGGATTTAGTGGCGCACGGACGTTGGAAATGTTGGAAAAGTGTTTCGGCAACGATTCTCTAAAAAAAACGGTCGTTTACCAGTGGCACGAGCGGTTCAGAAGTGGTCGTGAGTCAATCGAAGATGATGAACGCAGTGGCAGACCATCGACATCGAAAGTCGGTGAAAAAATTGATAAAGTAAAAGAAATTTTGGTCAATAACCGCAAATTAACCATCAGAGAAATAGCGGAGGACTTGAACATTGCCTATGGATCCGCCCAAGACATTGTGGTTAATGATTTGGGTTTCCGTCGTGTAGCAGCAAAGTTGGTGCCAAAAGACCTCAATTTCATGCAAAAAAGAGACCGTGTTGACGTCGCAAAAGACATGATTTGCGAGGCTGAATCCGATCCCACATTCATCAAAAGGATCATTACTGGAGACGAGACGTGGGTTTATGAGTACGACACGCAATCCAGACATCAGGCAAGTGAATGGCGTTCACCAAATGAGCCGAGACCAAAAAAACCACGTCGTTTTTAGTCAAAAAAGAAGGCAATGCTGACGGTTTTCATGGATTACAACGGTGTAGTGCATCATGAATTTTTGCCAGAAGGCCAGACAGTAAACAAAGAGTATTATTTGGGCGTTATGAGACGTTTGCGTGAAGCAATTCGCCGAAAGAGACCAGAAATCGTCGCACAGTGCGTCGAGACCGTCGCACAGTGCTATCATTATTCGTAATTTTTTGACGAAAAATGCAACAAATACCATCCAACAGCCACCGAATTCACCTGATTTGGCTCCCTGTGACTTCTTTCTGTTCAATCGAGTTAAAAAACCATTACGGGGAACGCGTTTTAGCAGCCGAGAGGAAGTAATGGAAAATTCGCAGGAAGCACTGATGGACATACCGAAAACCGAATATAAAAAATGTTTCGAGGATTGGATCAAGCGCTGGCATAAGTGTGTTGCAGTCGATGGGGATTACTTTGAAGGGGACAATATAGATTTAGATGAATAAACTTGTATTTTTAATTTTCTGAATAAATTCCGGGAACTTTTTGATCAAGGTAGTATATGATTTTCAAGAATCTTTTACTTAATGCAACACTAACAAGGTAATCCAATAAGTTTCTTAAGCTTACTACCACAAAAAGAGTAGGGAGAGCCGGAGAAAGAGGTGGTATCAGGGCATCTTGAAGATCACACCGTCCTTTCCTTGTCCTTTGAGCAAATAAACCCCTTATATTCCAGCTCAATTCTACTTCTTTGAGGCACATCTCTCGCCCTCTTCACGAAAGAATCTCATGGGTATGCTTTCTCGGCTCTCCCCATGTGCCTCTCGCGCCCCAACGCCGCCCACCAACCCAAACTCCCCCTGTCACCTGATAACAGCTTCTCCTGTCCATGTGCCAGTTTCTGCGGCCCTCTGAGTTTCCGCGCCCCCGCCGGATCCTGCGCCTTCTTCTCCTCTTCGCTTCCCCCCTCTCGGACTATATCTCATGACCCCTGAGATGTTTCCACTCATTCCACATTCCCCGGAAAAAGGGGGAGGCGTCCCACAGGGTTCCGCTATGGTGCCAGTAGATTTCCCCGAAACACTCCTGTGCTTCTGCCCCCCGCCCCCGCGGGGCTAAAGAAACTTTTTGGGGAGGAGGATCCCGAGGAAAAAAATGCTGCGTGTCGTCGTCTCCACGCATTCAAGTCCTCCATCATTTTTTCTCCTCTCAAGTCTCCACCCGCCTCATCTTTTCAAATTTCCTCTCTGCCCCATCTTGCTTCCACTCGCGCAGTCGTCTTCCCCCTCTCCATAATAACACTCAATCAACGAAAGAGGGTTTATGGGGCGGCATTTCCCAGCTTCCTTTAAAGCACGTAGCTTCCTGCTTTATTTATAACACATGCGACCGTTTCCCTTGATTTTCCTCTCGAATTTGTCGTTAGTCTTTCATTTAGCTTTTCCAATGACGTCGGGGCTATTCTCAGTGACGGCACTTACCCAAAAGATCTCAATATTTATCTATCTATAATTGCGACGGAAGATTCCTAATTTTCCTTAGCCTTTTTTTTCATCTCTTCTCAAATATTGGACAGTTTTTTTCCAGCATGAGTTGATTCCCAATGTACATTTTTCATTAAAACATTTCTTTCCTCCCAATATTTCCATCTTGAAATCCTACCTAACCATATTTTTCTTCTTTAATCTTACGAATAAAATTATTTTGGTCTTATTACCCAAATCATAAGTTTCTTTAGCTATCAGTCATCACTGCCTCAAATCGCGCGCGTCAGTAATTCCTAAGCCCACGTTTATTGTATGCTTACCATATTCCAGGATTCTCATACTTAATTATTTCGCAATCGCCTTTTGGAATCAGAAACTTCGTTAAATGAATTTCTTACCACAATGATATCTCTTAAATCATTAACCACTAGTGAGAAACTTTCTTTGAAATATAAGCCCGGTCTCAAACCGAGGGGAATCCATGACAAGTCGATGTTGCTTTTCTCAAGACGAACAAGAAAATCATGTGCCGCCCAAAAGTGCTAAAACTAGAAAATGGCTAAGGTTTCCTTTATTTAAAGCGTATTTACCATTTCACGAGTCATTTTCGAATAATCAATTCAGACCAATATTTTCTTCCACCATTTTGACCGATGTCCTCTAAATATTTACGAAGACAATTTTCAACAGTTGTAATCAGTAATCGCACGTAATTACCCAAAGTGAAATGTAAATCAGTACAATACCAACATTAGAGAATTAAGCACCCAAAACAGATAACAATACATGTACTTTGAATTATAAAAGAGGATTGCCATTTTCGGACTTCCAAGCAGCAGTAAACGGTTTCCTTCATAGTTAATAGCAACAACGATACTGGCCTTTCTTCAATTTCCTGGCAAAAGAACGAAATTCCTGCTCCGGCAGCAAGTATAATGATCCTTATGTTTCTCCAGCCTTTTTCCTGTGACCGCATGTCTCTTTCCTTATTTCTCTTTCACTCTCTTCCTTTTTGCTCATTTCTACGTTTCATCGGCGTCTATAAGAATGCGCCCTCAATTTCACAGTCCTCGCCACTCCTCGACGCACATTGCGCCACGGGAGGCCATGCGCTTCCACGGAGTCATTGGGTTCAGGGGTCATTGGGTTCAGGTTCAGGTGTTCAGGGTCATTGTTCCTCGGGTGTAGGGCATTGAAGGAAGGACAGAGGGGAGGGAATAGAAGAGGCAAGGGATTTGCGAAAGAAAGGGAATAGAAGATATTAAGGCACACATACAGATGAAACGGGGAATAATATACAGGGTTCGTCCGGAAAATAAGGGTGCTGAGCTCAGGAAAAAAGAATTTATTACACTTTTACATATCTTAAGCTAATATTCCTCAAAAAAGGACCCTTGTGAGTCGATACACATGTTCCAGCGGCGTTCCCATTTCTGGAACGCTCCCGCGACGGCATCATGGGGAACCTCACGAAGACACGTCGTCACGGCCTCTATGACGGCGTCCTAAGTCCCGCATCGCGTTCGTTTCAAACTCCTCTTTATCATTGGGAACAGAAAGAAGTCCGGTGGTGCGAAGTCCGGGCTCTAGGGCGTGTACGGCAGCGTAGCCACGCCGTGCTTGGCCAAGAAGTCCGACACGACAAGCGCGGTGTGAGACGGCGCATTGCCGTGATGCAGCCGCCAGATGTTTTTGATCGCTGGCCGGACGCGGGCGACTCGTTTTCGAAACCGGTCGAGCACTTGGACGTAAAATGCAGCATTTACAGTTTGTCGTTCAGGCACAAATTCGTAGTGGACGACTGCCCTTTTGTCAAAAAAGACAATGAGCATCATAAACTTATTTTCCGGACGAACCCTGTATATATATATATATATATATATATATATATATATATATATATATATATATATATATATATATATATATATATATATATATATATATATATATATATATAAAATATATATAATATATATTATATATATTATATATATAATATATATTATATATATTATATATATAATATATATAATATATATATAATATATATAATATATTATATATATATATATATATATTTTTTTTTTTAGGTAATCTACAGGTTAAGGTAGGTTTTTGGATGGACCCAACTATCAAACAAACATTTTGTGACTCCCCACCTAGCAAACTAATCTATATCAGGTCCCTCTTCATCTCGGTGTACTTCTTTCCTCCCTTCATCTCGTCCAACATCCCTATCCTGTTCCTACCCTTACCTCGCTTGCCCAACATTCTTCCCTCTATTACCCTCTTCAACATTCCACTACCGCTCAATACGCCCTTCATCCATATATATATATATATATATATATATATATATATATATATTATATATTCATTCACATAGAAATAGAGATAAGGAAATGGGAAAGGAACACACAAAAAAGGACGAACACAAGAGAGGTGAGGAAGGCGGATTTGAGCAGATCACAAATAAAAAATATTTTCTTCGACCGGGACATGAACACCAGATCTCTCCACTTGCCAAGCGGATACTCTAACCACTTCAGCTATCGAAAACGTACTTTACACTGAAACCTGCGATCTTATAAAGCGCCAAAGTGCTCCGATTCATTGCCCAGGAGATGGCGTTCCGGAGCTATTACACCCACCAAAGGAGAAATAGATAGAATCTGATGACGACGGCGGGGCTGTCGAAACGTCAATACATACTGTGAGTGTCCTTCATTTTTCTATGCGTTGAATATTTTGTATCCGTGTGTTTATATAATATATATATATATATATATATATATATAATATATATATAATCTATATCTAATTAATATATATATATATATATATATATATATATATATATAAAATCTACCAATCCACTTCTTAAATCCTCGCCCCGTTCCAAAATCACTCTCAGACCCTGCAATAAACCTAGATGCAAAACATGTCCTATTTTCCTAACCAGAATCCCATCCCTCTTCCACCCGCTCTTTAACTCTCTCCCACCAATTCCCTACTCATCGTGTACCTCCAGCAATGTTGTCTACCTACTCAAGTGCCAACTTTGCCCTGCCTTTTACATTGGACAGTGTACCACACCCCTCAATATTAGAATCAATAATCATCGAGCCTCATGCAACAATTCCTCCCTTATTGGTATGCTCCCAATCCCCAAACATGCCTTCGAACACAACGCTGCCTTTGACCAATGTTTTAAAGTATCCGTCTTAGCATCCCTCCCACACTCAGACCCTCCACTGAAACTCAAAACATTAGAGCTAGCTTTCATCTGGCTCTTGGATTCCTGGAATCGCCCAGGTATTAATATTAGACATTAATTGCCCCCTTTATGCATATTATTTCATCCCCCTCCGCCCCCAACAACTTCCATATCATCCCCACCTTTTTTAAAATTCCCGCGCCATACACTACCCCTCCAAACTCCTCACCTCGAATGCCTTCCCCCCTTTTTTCCCCCCTTTTCCTTTCTTTTCCCCTCTTTTCCCCCATTTCCCCTTCTCCTTCCTACCACTGCTTTCGGGCCCTCCTCTGCCTCAGTTCTGTTCCTAATTCCTCTTGAGAAAGGTGGTTGGACCACCGAAAATTCGAGAACCAGTGAGTTTTTCCTCTTTTGTGTTTTGGTTTCTGTGTTTGTTATGACTATCAGTGAATTTATATATATATATATATATATATATATATATATATATAAAAACCATAAACACAGTAATCAACCCGAAGGTCGGTTTAGTAGGTGATGGCAGAGCTCACCCATGTACCAAGCCCGACGGCGTGTGAATATTCACACATCAGGGTAGGGGGGCCAGTTCCTCCCCTGTGCCGGTTATGGTTTCCTAGGAAGATCTGGTACCCGAAAAATCAACTAGCTTGGGTGGAGCTGCAGGTGCCCAAAGTGCCTTGCCCGGGAATCGAACCCGGGACCCTCCAGTCAGTAGTCGAACGCTCTACCCCCTAGACCACCGCGACCCATATATATATATATATATGGTGGTCCAGTGGGTAGAGCGTTGGACTACTGATCAGAGGGTCCCGGGCTCGATTCCTGGGCAAGGCACTTTGGGCACCTGCAGCTCCCTGCAATTGATTTTTCATTGCTGATTTTCACACGCCGTATAGGGCTTGGTACATGGGTGAGCTCTGCCATCACCTACTAAACCGACCTTCGGGTTGATTACTGTGTTTATGGTTTATATATATATATATATATATATATATATATATATATATATATATATATATATATATATATATATATATATATATATATATATATATATATATATTATATAAACACACAAAAACACGGATACAAAATATTCAACGCATAATAAAGGAAAGACACTCACAGTATGTATTGACGTTTCGACAGCCCCGCCGTCGTCATCAGATTCTATCTATTTCTCCTTTGGTGGGTGTAACAGCTCCCGAACGCCATCTCCTGAGCAATGAATCGGAGCACTTTGGCGCTTTATAAGATCGCAGGTTTCAGTGTAAAGTACGTTTTCGATAGCTGTTGGTAAGTGGTTAGAGTATCCGCTTGGCTGGTGATCTGGTGTTCATGTCCCGGTCGAGGAAAATATTATTATTTGTGATCTGCTCAAATCCGCCTTCCTCACCTCTGTTGTGTTCGTCCTTTATGTGTGTTCCTTTCCCATTCCCTTATCTCTATTTCTATGTGAATGAATATATATATATATATATATATATATATATATATATATTATATATTATATATATTATATATATATAACTCGTAAAATCGGTTAGGTTTGCTGATGACCAAGCATTAGTTGCTCAGTCAGCCAAGGGGTTGCAAGCATTGTTGAGTGAATTGGAGGTTCAGTGCGATAAATATGGGATGAGAATCAATATTAATAAAACAAAGGTTATGCGATTTTCCAGAAAGAAAAAGGCTAAGCTAAATATTAAAATAGGCGGGGAAAGAATAGAGCAGGTAGAGCAGTTTACATATCTGGGAAGTGTTTTGGACCAATACGGTCAAAGTGGTAGGGACGTAAGGAGAAGAATTGCGCTAGGCAAGGAGGCTTTCTCAAGGAGGAGGGAGTTGATGACGGGGACGTTGAGTAGGGATGTTAAGACAAGACTCGTAAAAACTCTGATATGGAGCGTAGCTATGTACGGCGCGGAAACGTGGTCGCTGAAGCAGGAGGATAGACGTAGATTGGAGGCTTTTGAAATGTGGGTGTGGAGAAGAATGGAGAAGGTGAAATGGACCGAAAGGAAAACAAATGAGGAAGTACTGGAAATGGTGGGTGAGGAGAGGGGTTTGTTGAGAGAAATCCTATGGAGGCAGGAAAAATGGATGAAAGGCGTATTGAGCGGTAGTGGAATGTTGAAGAGGGTAATAGAGGGGAGAATGTTGGGCAAGCGAGGTAAGGGTAGGAACAGGATAGGGATGTTGGACGGGATGAAGGGAGGAAAGAAGTACACCGAGATGAAGAGGGACCTGATATAGATTAGTTTGCTAGGTGGGGAGTCACAAAATGTTTATTTGATAGTTGTGTCCATCCAAAAACCTACCTTAACCGGTAGATTACCTAATAATATATATATATATATATATACCCTACCCTGACGTGTGAATATTGACCCGCCGTCGGGTTTGGTACTTGGGTCTCTATCATCTACTCTCTAGCTCTACCATCACCTACTAAACCGACCTTCGTGTTGATTACTGTGTATATATATATATATATATATATATATATATATATATATATATATATATATTACTACATAATGTACATAAAATGTAGGTCATGGGAGGAGACCTCGTCAGCAACTGGAGTTATAAGAGGACGCGTCAAAATGGAGATATTTCCGCACGTTGCCGATGTAATCGAAACCGTCCAACGATTTTATCTCACATTCCATATTCTCTCTCTTTTCTATCTCCCTCTTCCTCCCTCTGTTACGGATGAGAGAAAACATTGAGCGATATTCGCTCCTGGACAGCTTGAGGCCAGAGGGCAGGAGGCGTTCGAATCACATTACCCATCACGAGCCCTCCGACATTTACTTCCATCTCCCAGTTATCGGGTTACCACCCACGCGCTCTGGGGGTGGCAGGCAGAACAAACGGAGATGCCGGCGACCTTTCGTTCAGATCATCGCACTCTCGCTTCTAGCCCTCCCCCGTCTCCCCGTTCAAATATAAAAACCGGCGTATTTCGTCTGTGTCTTCGTGTGTTTACATGTGGATATATGTTAATAAAAATATTAATTATAAACAAAAAGTAAACTACCAGTTAAGGTAGGTTTTTGGATGGACACAACTATCAAATAAACATTTTGTGACTCCCCACCTAGCAAACTAATCTATGCCAGGTCCCTCTTCATCTCGGTATACTTCTTTCCTCCCTTCATCCCGTCCAACATCCCTATCCTGTTCCTACCCTTACCTCGCTTGCCCAACATTCTCCCCTCTATTACCCTCTTCAACATTCCACTACCGCTCAATACGCCTTTCATCCATTTTTCCTGCCTCCATAGGATTTCTCCCAACAAACCCCTCTCCTCACCCACCATCTCTAGCACTTCCTAATTTGTTTTCCTTTCGGTCCATTTCACCTTCTCCTTTCTCCTCCACACCCACATTTCAAAAGCCTCCAATCTACGCGTATCCTCCTGCTTCAGCGACCACGTTTCCGCGCCGTAATTAGCTGCGCTCCATATCAGAGTTTGTACGAGTTTTGTCGTAACCTCCCTACTCAACGTCCCCGTCATCAACTCCCTCCTCCTTGAGAAAGCCTCTTTGCCTAGCGGAATTCTTCGTCTTAAGTCCCTACTACTATGACCGTGTTTGTCTTAAACACTCCCAAGGTGCATAAACTGTTCTTCCTGCTCTATTTTTTCCCCTCCTATTTTAATGTTTAGCTAAGCCATACTTTGTGGAAAATCGGATAAATTTTGTTTTAGAAATTTTTTTTGTCATCCCATATTTATCGCAGTGAACCTCCAATTCACTCAGCAATGCTTGCAACCCCTTGACTGATTGACAAACTAAAGATTGGTCATCAGGAAACGTAACAGATTTTCCGAATTCCCCTCCGACTTTCATTCCCACCTCCAGTTGTTCCCATGCCTCTTTAATCATTTCCTCTACATATACGTTGAACAGCGCCGGTGACAATGGGCAACCCTGCCTTACACCTCTTCCTAACACTGCCCATCCGGACTCTCCGTTCCCTGTTCACACCTGAGCCGTGTGAGACATTTACAGGTTTCAGATCACTCTCCTGTCCCTCAAATTCATTCCTTTTTTCTGCAATAGACGCATTAATTTGTCCAAATTAATTCTATCATACGCTTTATCGTTTTCAACGAAACAAGCAAATACGTTCTGATTGTATTCTATATATTCCTCTCGTTTACTAATCTCATTACTGCAATGGCAACACGCGTACATCTCCCCGACCTAAACCCAAACTGATTATCCCCTAAGCAATTATTTTTCCTACTCTCGAGCCTTTTGTCGATGATCCTGAGACCATCTTTAGCTGCGTGGAATATCAAACTTTTTGTTCTGTAGTCCTCACATGGCGTAGCCTTTACCTTTTTCGTAAAAGGAACTAACACTGATCTCACAAAGTTTTACGGCCAGATTCATTCCTGTTAGATACTACGTACGAATCAGTCCATATAGAGTCTTCGTCCCACATTTTCCTAAACATTTTAACAGTTCCACAGGAATGTTGTTTACCCCATGGTCTTATTTGCTTTCATCTCCTTTAATGCCCTTTTTATTTCATCGTCGAGTATGCCTGGACCTATGCAATCTTCTTCTACGTCATGTTCCTTTTCTATGTCCAACCTTGTTGGCCTACGTTCTTTACCATACAGTGTTTCTATATATTCTTTCCATCTCTCTTGGATTTTTGCTGGTTCAACTATTATCTTACCCCACTTATCTTTAACTGTTAGCACAGATCTTGCCTTCTTACTTCCCGAAAATAACTTAACCTTACTGTATCGTGCACCAATTTCACCCTTCCTCTTTAAACCTTCCATATCCTCGCATTGCGTTTTCCATCATTCTTCTTTTGCTTTATTTGTGGCCCTTCTCAATTTATTGTTTAACTCTTTGTACTTCATTTTGTCTAACTCTAATCTACATTCTTCCATTTTCCTCTCTCAACTATTTTTTAATCATCTCATCCGTGATCTATGGGTTCTTGTCCTTTCCCATCGTCGGTTCCTAGCGTCTTTTGCGGCTTTCGATATCCCTTTCTTGTTTCATTCACATCTTTCTTTGATAATACTACGCTCTTTACCGCCATCTCTCTGATACATCCAGAAAGCCTTCTAATATTCCTTCCTTTTCCATCCAGTTGATGCTGCTATATTCCCCTGACTCACCACCCCAGTTTTATCTTTTTGAAACGAACGCTACATTTCATAACAACTAAATTGTGGTCAGAGTCCCATCCAATCCCGGGAAGCTGTGCAAATTTATCACACTGTTCCTAATGCTGTCACTAACCAGAATATAATGTAAGTGATAACCTTTCTGAGTCACATGGCATTTTCCATGTATACCTACCCCTTTTGTGGTGTCCAAACCATGTGTTGGTGATGACTAACCCGTGTCTCCTGCAGAACTCAATTACTTTCTGATTGCATCTCTTCCTTCGCCTACCGTCGCATTCCAATCCCCCATCACTATCAAATGGTTCCCTGCAGGAACACACGCGATTATATCCTCTTACTCGTAATATATTCTAACGACTTCTTCCTCCTCATTATTGCTCGGCGGCATGTATACCTGGACAATGACCAAGTCCGTCAGTTCTGCTTTTATCTACAAGGAAAGGAACTGGGCCTCCTAC
This sequence comes from Hetaerina titia, assembly GCA_037158775.1. Lineage (NCBI taxonomy): Eukaryota > Metazoa > Arthropoda > Insecta > Odonata > Calopterygidae > Hetaerina > Hetaerina titia. The sequence continues at coordinate 120,621,468 of CM073772.1, forward strand.
CCTGATGTGTGAATATTCACACGCCGTCGGGCTTAGTACTAGGGGAACTCTACCATCACCTACACCGAAACCGACCTTCGGGTTGAAAACGGTGTTTATGGCTTATGGTTTATGCACCCACACACACATATGTATGTATTTTGTGTGTGTTCGTGCGCGTATGTGGGTGGATGTCACGAACATAAGATGCGTTTTACCTTTCGGGCGTACTGAAAGAGCGAAGGGGTGTAAAAGGGAAGAAGATACTTTAAGGCAGCAACCCGGGAGGCATTTTTAAGTCGTCATTTCTGGAGCAAACCTTCGGGTTTGACTCATCGATCCACTCTAAACTCACCACACTGACGTTTGAATTTCTCCTTAACAACATAGAAAATATTCTTTTTTAAGACCCTTAAACGAAAGAAAGCCATAACTGCATCATATCAAAGTTCAATTTAACCTGGGAATTACACCATTATAGTAAATATTCCACGCTGAAGAAATTCTCTAAATAATTTTGGGACGAAATACAAGAAATGATGTCAGGATATTTGTTCATAAATTGGAATTGGAATGGGATAGGGAATCAATCCGCTGCTGATGAAGACAATCACTTACACCTTACATCTGCTGGAATGAATTTTAGCGATGATTAATGAAAATGAAAGCATGAGATTGCTTTATTATTTAATGTACTGAAATATTAACTCAATCAATCTCAATATTGACCCTAACACATAATCCAAAACATGAAACGGTATCGGATGTCTGAAGGAGAAGTTATTGAAGGAATTACTAATGTTCAGCGTCGAAACCAGAATGACACGTTGTACAAGTATTCAGGTTTTGGAGTTACACCCGAATGAACAAAACGATTTCCTTTTACAGAACTTAGTAAAGGATTCCCTTTATCTTTTACGTACCTGCCTTAGAAGTCGATCATGTGTGACGTCTCCCTAGGCGACCCGAGGAAAGGAAATATATTGAATGCAAAAGAAATCGATCTCTGTGTACGAATGGGAAAGGCAGTTACACCAATTATCTCTTCCGATCTCCAGCGAAGGGAATAAAATACCTCTTCCGCTTCACCGGATTTTGGTCCTATTCCTTCGGTCTCTTTTCTCTCGTTACATCCCCCAGATCCTCAATCTTCCTTCTTTCGCTATCCCACCTCGAACATCCTCCTTCGGGCGGAGAATTGAATCTGTTGCCAGGAAACTCTCTCCGCCCGCCACGGAATGCACTGCGAGGAGAAGGTGAGGGGAGGAGATGGCGAGGGGAAAGGGTACGTTAGGGTTTCGGGATGATGATGCGGGGTAGAGAGTAATGGGGAAGACGAAGAGGAGGAGGAGGGAAGAGTGGAGTGGATGGAGACATCCTCTCTTTAACCTCCTCGACTTCTGACCCCAAGATGTCCCGCAATTAGCGACCTCTCGGGAAAAAGTATGGGGCCATCACCAAAAAAAGGGATTAGAGAGCGATAACTGGAGCTCCTCGGGCATTAAATCGTATTATAAATAAAGAGGGAGCACTCAGTCGGAGTTGCAAAGGGATACGGACCGAATCCGAAAGCACCATCCTGCTCCACAGAAAAGTAGGAATCCTCTTCCCCATAAAGGAATTATAGAAATATAAATATACTCGAAAAGCAACTTAAACGTATCAAGAAACTGATATGCAGCCGATAAATCTACTTCTAAAATATCTGCCTATCGGGTGGAACAGTGCCTTCTTTGAGCTCCCTTAAGAGCCGAGGCATTAAAAGGGGGCGCGGGGAAGAAGAGCTTCCGCTTTCCTTCAGAGCTTCCGCTGCTGTGAGCGATGCATCCCCGTGCCATTTTCAAACCCAATTCCCTCTGTAGTCAAAAGCAGGAAAGGAAGAGAAAACAAAAATAAAGTTATCTGTAATAATATAGAGAGGATACGCCCTTGACGCACTTACTTCGAAAGGAAAGAATAAAGATAGGAAGCGCTAAATAAAAAAAATGAAGGCGTTCGATGCATGTAGGGCAAAAGTGGTTTGGGAAAAAAATACGTTTTTTTTCATCTCCAAACTATATTCCACGAAATTTTTTTCCAACAATATAACTATGGCTCAGCAGATTCTATAATAATATAGGATACGACAGGCTTCAACCGACTTCCGGGACATACATATATGAATCAGTTTTCGGCGCAAATAGATCAGGAGATCAATGATGTCACGAGATCACGAGGAGTCGGAGATCGAGTGATAAGGATAGATTGGACGGTGATTTAGGATAGGAGAACCAGACACGTGCGCTGAGTTGAACACTTCCATCCCCGGACATAAAGATACGGACGCAGTTTAAACAAGTAAACACTAGAATAGGAATTTTCCCTTTTTTGATTCACGGAATGAAAACCTACGCTGGCTCTCCACTCCTGTGGATGACGTTGGCTACGGCCATGGCAATCGCTAATGGCTCAACGATGCGATAGCTCTGCAAACTTGGCGAAACCTCGAGAAAGGTCCACAGCAATGGAGTCACAGTTGGATTTCACCTTTCTCACGACCCATGCCACTCCGAATCCGAATAAAATAATCTAAATGAGAAAATGCCATTAGATTATTGGCAATAAATTTTATTGCAGTGCATGCATTAATACGATAACGAGCTCCAAATAAGCGGGGAAGTGATATTTATTATGTTTGAGCGCATTGGAATGAGATATATCCTGTCATAATTGATAACTAAAAATTCTTTAACTGAAAATGGATAACAAATAAATATTTCTTCGCCTCTTTCAAACAGGGTGAATATTTTGATAACGAATGTCATTTTTCAGATTCACATTTAAATTCGTTCTAATTCATCGATATCCCACAGTTATGCCTTTTAAACATTAATAGATACTATAGATGACAATAAAACGAATTTATCCAAACAAAGGCCCTGACAACTGCTCTAGAAACCCACAAATGAAATTGAAATTCGAAAAAATTCAGTATCTCGAAAATTTACGGACTACCAATATTTTAAATAAATTAATTCGTACGAAGAGAAGAGACTTGCATGAAATATTAATACCACTCGTACGCTGAAATCGACGTCTATATTTTCGGTCTCTTTCTTGCAGGGTCCATCATTAATGTTTTATTTCATAATTGTGTGCACACTATGGAATGATTTCAATGCAATAATTAATTCAATTGATTAAATATGTTTAATATTATACATTCCTCTCAAAGGCTGCCATTAAAAGGGTCAGCATTTTACGCTGGGAAATTCTATGAGGAAACCTAAATGTTCACTTTGGCGTATGAATAAATAAATTAAAGTGCCCATCATATGAAACAGTGCGTGCACAAATTATATGACTCAAAACTACAATTTCCCAATTATGGTAATTTTTCTCTTCAGTCAAAAGTAGAACACGTATTCTGGGCAAATTATTATTTCCAAAATTCCTGAAATCCCGATGGCTCTTAACATAAGCTTTCCATCATGCCTTCCAAAGGTCAAAACAGTACATATACTTAAAGGACGCCCAGCAAGGTTCTTTTATTCCACCCCTCTCCCAGCATGAAGTTTTAACAATGGTATTTGAGTTCTCCAACCGGCACAGGTGTGCGGAGAAGTAGGTGAATAAACGAATGGAGGTCGGCGAGACGGAGAGAAGGGGTCTTAAATCTCAACGCCTTAATTACCTACGCGAGCGCGGTGCCTGAAAGAATATTTTTCATCGTAGAAAACCAAACCTTACACGCCCATGGCATAAGCCGGGCTCAAATCCTTCGCTTTTCCCACGTCCCGCCCCATCGCGCCCCGCACTTATATCGCCGGGAGGGAACGGGAGGCGGTGCGGTGTTTAACGTCACTCTCGACACAGCGCATCTTCATGTAGTATATAAAAGATGAAACCGGGGCGAACGGTGGGTGGATCCAGAAAGGTGGCGAAGCAGATTGATGGAAAGGACGACGGGAAGCGAGGGAAAAGAAAAGCGGCTGAAGGAGGAAAAAGACTCGAGGGAGGACGGCGAGGGTGTTGAGGAAAGTGGGGTTTTTACGTAAATCTTCAAGAAAACAAGGTTATCCCTTTGGCTACGGAGTTTATGCGACGCTCGCGATGGTTTGTGGATGGTTTGAGCGAACAGGGTGCATCGGGCGGCTCAGAATAAGAGGAAGAAAAGGAGAGGGGATAAGGGTTTAGAGAAGGGGCAAAACTGCTGGGACGGTAAGTGCTTCCGGGAGAAAAATACACGATGGGGAGTGTATGGGATGGGAACGAAGGGAGAGGGGATGTATGGGAGGCCTGCTTGGGGGAAAAGCGACGGATGGACGCAGGGATTTTTGGGAGCATGGGGTGAGGAATGGGGAGAGAGTGGGGCAGGGGATCGGGAGAGTGGAGGGAAGCGGATGCGCGAGGGAGGGGGAATGGGAGGACAGGAGTGTAAGTTGACGTCAAACGAGCGGAAGGTGACGGAGAGAAAGGAGGAGGGAGGGGGGAGGCTAAGAGGATGGGGCAGCACGGCAGGATAGGCGGGGTGCAAAAACAAGGAAACAAGTGAGGGTATAAAGGCGAAAGGGCTACGATTATGGACGGAGAAAAAATAAATTTGAATAAGGGATATGTGAAAGGAGCTATAAAGGGGTTTTCGAGTTAGGATATGGGTGCACGGAATGTAAAGCAAACGACGGTTGCTAAGGGTATGGAAGGGAATATGGGAAAAAGAAGAACACGAAAAAAGGGCCCTGATAATGTTTTTAGCAAAAAATTGACGACCGCGTTTGTGAGAATTTTAATAATATGCTGAGAGCCACAGTGACGGGAGGCAGGGTATAAAAGTCCTCCCTTCCCCTGCTAGGCGTCCTACCATTAGGAAGAAGCTAGATTGTCAAAGCTTATAACTGAAGCATTTGCGAAATACGTCATTCTCCTTGAGGCTTTATGGCCTCTCGAGGAATGCGAGGTGCCATGACAACTCCATGGACCTATGCTCGAGGATAAATAATCCAGCGATACCATCTTAAGTTGTGTATCTTAATGTTTATATACGACGTATCTGTCGCGGCGAGCTGTAACGAAACGACAAAAAAGTCATATCACTCATTGTCTTTGAAATGTCCAAATTGGTGTATGATGGACGCATTTAAATTTAAATAGAAATGTTACTGTTTTTCAGTTGCCCGATGAAAGCAAATAAGGCCGTGGGGGTAGACAACATACCTGCAGAACTACTGAAATGTTTAGAGAAATGTGGGAAGAAGACTCTATATGGACTGATTCGTAGATCATATGAAGGAAGGAATCTGGCTGGAAGACCGTGAGGCCAGTGTCAGTACTTATTCCGAAAAAGGTAAAGGCTACGTCATGTGAGGATTACAGAACAATAAGTTTGATATCCCACGACGCTAAAGTTGTTCTCAGGATCATCAACAAAAGGGCAGAGAGTAGGGCGAATGATTACTTAGGGGATGATCAGTTTGGGTTTAGGAAGGGAAGGGATACGCGTGATGCAATTGCAGTGGGCAGTGTTAGGAACAGGTGTGAGGCAGGGTTTGCCATTATCATCGGTGTTGTTCAACGTATATATGTGGAGGAAATGATTAAAGAGGCATGGGAAAAACTGGAGGTAGGAATGAAAGTCGGAGGGGAATTCAGTTAGGTTGATTGGTGACCAAGCTCTAATTTGTCAGTCAGCAGAGGGATTGTAACTATTGCTGAGTGAATCGGAAACTAAGCGCAATATATATGGGATAAGAATCATTATTGATAAAACAAAGTTTATGCGAATTTCCAGGAAGAAGAAGGCTAAGCTTAAGATTAAAATAGGAGAGGAAAAAATAGAGCAGGTAGAACAATTCACGTATCTCGGAAGTGTTTCGGACCAACACGGTCAAAGTGGTAGGGACGTAAGGAGAAAAATTACGCTAGGCAAGGAGGCTTTCTCAAGGAGGAGGGAGTTGATGACGGGGACGTTGAGTGGGGATTTTAAGACAAGACTCGTAAAAACTTTGATATGGTGCCTAGCTATGCACGGCGCGGAAACGTGGTCACTGAAGCAAGAATTCAGGTCACTGAAGTAGGAGGATGGACGTGGTCACTGAAGTAGGAGGATAGACGTAGATTGGAGGCTTCTGAAATATGGGAAATATGGGTGGGGAGAAGAATGGAGAAGGTGAAATGGAACGAAAGGAAAACATATGAAGAAGTACTGGGGCGATGGTTGGTGAGGAGGGGGGTTTGTTGGGAGAAATCTTATAGAGGCAGGAAAAGTCGATGATGGGCGTATTGAGCGGCAGTGGGATGTTGAAGACTTGGGTTGGAGGGGGGAGGGAAATACACAGAGATGAAGAAGGACTTGATGTAGTATATTTTGCTAGATTGTGCTTTGTTTGGAGTCATAAAATATTTATTTGGCTTTTATCCCCATCCAAACCCTACCTTAAAAGTTAGATTACCTTATAATAATAATAAATTCAGTTTTTCAACACAATTCCTTTTTTCAACTGAGTGGCCTTCGTGTATTGGCCTCGGGATACTCGGAATCATATTGTTCAGATTAATATTTTGAGAATAAAAAATATCTGAAACACAAAATAAATTAATTAAGAATTATTTAATTTTAAAAATCCATTAAATAGAATATCATTTGTAATTTTTTTCTCTTTATTGAAATGTCCTCCTGAATTTATCCCTGCTAGTTCATGAATTTACGATTAATCGATCAAATATTCCATGATGAAACAATAGAAAAACTATGATTTACATATCCATACATTTTAGAGTAATTTATTTTCATGTAAAGTTTTCATTAAGGGTTAAATTTTAGAGACTTAGTTATTCACAATTGCAAATAATTGAGTGAGTCCTAATTACATTGCTGGGAGCTAGATACGGAGGTAAATTTTCAACATTATATCTGCATAGAGCTCATTTTAATTAATTCGCATTTAGATATACACGAGTAGTATTAACTGCATATATCCATCTTGGTAACTTAAATGATATTTAAGCACATCGAATATAATTGTAATAATAATCCTGAATGAATAGCTAGCTGCACGAACCACTTTACAGATATTAACATACCACTACTTCAAAAATGTTTTAACAGTGAGATCATAAGAACTTACCACACAAAGGATCACGAACACATTTTTATCGATTGCTAAGTTTGGAGGAAGGAAAGACGACAGTTAAAGGGAATACAATATTAAGTTTACTGTTTGGAAAGGTTCGAGGGAGAAATAAATGTTAAAGCTGGGAACCTTGAGAATCCTTTCTCTCCTGAAATCGCTACGAACGCGAGCGGCTCACATCGTTCTCTTCAGCGATCGTCATGCTAATTAGGACTGCACTCTCTGGGAAAGCCCAGGAAATTTATTCAAACGTGGGTATGAATACGGAATCCCGCGAGAATGGAAGAAAAGGTAAATGGTGCGGATTTTGGAAACGGGAAAATTAAATAAGGCCCCAAATGGACCCGAAGAATCATGAATAACATGGAAACTATTAATATGAAATACTGCATTTACATGTAATGAGATGGAAAACACCGAAAGACAAAGTGACCTAGAGCAAGCGCGAGGGACTTTGTCCATTAGTAATTATAAAGGTTAATTGAAGGTAAATTACAATTAGAAAACAGTTGGCCGAAATGCTTGCAGATAAAAAAAATCGCTGCCCCGGCTTCGCCTAGCTTCGGTCTAAAATAGAGTGGGTGTGTCGGGCAGGGACTCTTCAAAGTGGGCCGTGAAATGGGTTACTTTATAACCGTCTTTTGTGGTCTATTTATCAATCCAGAAACCTCTACTTCCTAGGGCAATCAGACTTCCTGAGAAAAAGAATCATACCGTTGGAATTAGAAGACCATTTATCCGCAGGACCTTTAATTTCGCAAAACCCAATTTCTTGTGCGAAAAATGCTTAATGGCTTCTTTTCACATTTTATCTCCTTACTATTTACCCGTCCAAATGAAAACAAGAAAAGTTGAAGGGAAAAATTCGTCACCGTTCCGAGTGGTAACGAGGCTGTGTTATCATTTTCCCTCTCGGCTTTGTATAATTTTTTAAGGGTTACAAGAATTGCCCCATATAAAAAACTGACAAGGGTGAAATTCGCTCGGCACACAGAAATTACGGCAGTGGCAAGGGAGGGTTGGGAACAAGAGATGCGAGCTCTTTGGGAAGGGGTTTTGCCAATCGAGGGCATGGACGAACGGGAACGAAAAACTACGGGAACGTAGCCCAGGGAGTTAAATTGGGGACGTAAAGGCGAGGCTCTAGCGAAGTCTCTACACTCGCAGGTCGAGGACACCAATTAACGAGGAAAGGTAGGAGATAGTGGGCACATGTTAATATCTTCCCAGTAAGTCAATACATACGGATTCTACCGTAATAATAAGTGATAAGCTATCTCAGCACGTAACAAGTCTTAATTCCATGGACTGAAAACAAAAGATGCATATTTTTTGGAAATGTACTACTTGTCAAAATGTCTTTGGTGTAATATGATGTGGCGGTAACTACCATTAGTTTATCAGGAAGTAAACCTATTTAAGGGATTAAAAACTTAGTTACAACGAATGTTTAACACTATCTTTAGATAATACCATTACTCAATTAAATGTGCAACTCTCAATCGATTTAGGCTCTTCTACTTTCAAATTTTATTTATCACGAGGTTTTTAAATCTAACAAAGAATTGATCTAATATTATAAACAAATTGAAGAACAGCCAACGAATGCAACAAGCATAACTTCGGATGATTTGGTGAAGAGGATTCGTTATCCGCACATTCTCGTAATTGACGGATATGGTGTATTAATGAGAGATAACGGGAAGAAAAAATCTATACATACTTCCGTCGCGTCTATTGAATTTCATGTAAAGATTTGTAACACATTATCGATCACAGGAGGACAAGTTTAACAATGGTGCAGAAATGGTTTGAAATTAGTTAAAAAAAAGAAATGATCAATTTATTAATTTTAATAAGGTTAATTTTTTCATTAATTTGACAATCTTTTTTAAAGAGAGTGAGGAATCCTGCCAAATGACATGTTGAAGCAGTCATCTTGAAAAACGGAGACGCCGAAATTATTGCTCACAATTACGTGTATTTTTAGAATAACCTATCTGCCGATTTTAATGGCCTAATCATTTCCACCGAAGCGGCATCATTAAATTCCTTCGGTTCCACTGAGGACCTTTCATGGCGCGGCCCATTAACCGGTTGCGATTTACCAAACGCCGAAAAAAGTGCTTCGAGAGGCCTCTCCGATTCGCCATCGCTCGGGAAAGGGTGAAAAAAGTACAGAACTTGATCACCGTGAGCCGTAGGGACGAGGCCAAGTGAAATAAACATTGTCAAAAATGCCCACGTTTACATCAAGTGTTAATGCAAGTGTTTGTCCGCAAGTGATCGCACGGTGGATGATACGGGACAGTGGAAAACGTGGTTACATGAACACTGCAATGGGAACGTTTCAGAGCGAAGAAAGAAATACCCTAAAAAAGAACCGAAAGGAAAAATATGCCTGGCTCCGCGCCGAGGACATACCCCAGGTATCAAGGACGCGATCCCGGGGGATTCCCGTACTACGGAGCATCCATCAAGACCAGCGTCCCTTCCCCTTTCCCTACGTGCCGCCGTTAACTGGGGCTTCAATGTTTTTTTAATAGACACGTGAATAAAAAATTCCGAGGCCTCGGGGACAGGTCTCGTTTTAGTGTGTCTTCCCCAGTCCCACCCCCCCCTCAGGGGACCCAAGACATCTATCCCCCATGAAGTCTCAGAAAACCCGAGGCTTGCAAAAAAACCCCTCCTCCCGGACGAAAGTAATTTATCGAAACGTCCCCATTACTGTCGCATGGCATATGGTGGGTGCAATATGAATGGAGTAAATGTAATTTGATGCAAAACAGAAGGCGGCGATTCCTAAAATCGCAAGCTTCTTATGAGAGCTTAACAAGTTTACCGCTTTCACTTGGATAGTAACAGGAATGAAAATGATTTAATATGTCGTGAAGCATTATATAACTATCGCACGTCAATATGTACATGTCGACTCTTAAAGACAACCGCATGGCCCACAACTATACATGCACGCAGCCATTAAAATATAGAAACGAGACTGTTTCGTGGAGTTCACTAACATTTTTATAGTAAACTAACGTTTAGTCTTTTAAGAGAATACGCACGACCGTGGTATGAAATTGAAAGTTTAAATGATGATGCCACCGCAAATTCGAAGTTGGCATTTTCTACAACAGGAAGAGATGAAAAAATAACGGAAATGGAAAGATAAAAATGCGTACAAGCAGGTAGCATCTGCAAAACCTGTGCATCAACGATTTACTTCGCATGCTCCCGAATGGAAATGGAAACGAACTCAAATTCAGATGAAGAGAAGCAAACAAGACAACGGAATTAGTGAATTGCGCGTGGGGCGTCCGTTCCAGAGTTTATTACAAAAAAGGGGAACATTCTCCCCATAAGGTCCCATTTCTACCCCTCTCCGACCTTAGTACCCTCACCCCTGCCCCGGCCGCGTCCTCTGCAATTAGGCGAGAGAATAAATCTCATCGGAGGTCGTGGGCAGCTGGTAAAAACGCGCGCCGAAATCCTCGCTCGTCCCACTTAGTTTCCGCTAACGAGGAAGCCACTCACCTTCGACCGTTTGCGTGGGACGGCCACAGGGAATCTCCCCACTGGGGCGCGATTGCATTTATCCCTTTTTATTCCTTGATCCTATCGCGAGCAAAAATGAGATACAAAATAAAATTAGAAGCCTAGAGTTTACGAACGGTCGCATCTGAAATTTTTGGCGAATACTTCTCATCTCACACCAATCAACAGCATAAGCTGATGATTCCGAGAAAAGAGGAGTAAGCGGTCTTAACGAATGGCGAGTCGGGGAATGCTCAGGAGACGGGATGAGAACTAACCAAAAGCGGGATATTTAAAATCGTAGTACACAGTTCCTTAAAGTTGATCTCCGAAACGAATTTGGATCACGAGCAGGACACTGATGGCAATCAAAATGCAAGTGACTGAATGGTGAACCAATAGGAATCCTAATTATTTAGGAATATTCACGCAAGACTCTGCTCTCTGCCTCCCTCCCTCCCTTTCGAATGCCCCACCGCGACTATCATCACTTTTGATATCTTGTAGAAATGATCACGTAAAGATGTTGACTCCATTTCAAAATAATCTGTTATTTATGATTAAAGTTTTTACGTAATATATTACTATTTAAACATTAGCGTCCACAAGCATTTCAGCATCTGTTATGCACTATGATTCAAATGCAATATTTGGCATAGTTCTTATTTCAGACATTTACATCTACTTCGTTAACCTAAGTAAAGGATCTTCCCATCAGGTAATTATCTAAAAAATGTATTTTTTTCCACAAATTTTTAAATCAATTAATACCACATTAAAAGCAGAGCCAATTTAAAATGATTCAGCGTAACCGTCTTCCGTTTTTTAATTGAATTTAATTGTGGAGCAAGAAACATTTCTTTCAACATAATGGTTCGAAAAATAAAAATGAGTTCAAAACATGAAAGATGCCTATGGACAGTTTCAGACGGTCTGGTGCATTTTAAATGGTTCTTTCAGATTGCCGAACGATCTTATGTTTCTGTTTGAAGCGAAATTTTTTCAATAATTATTATTTTCTAAGTGTTTACCGTGGCTTAATTTAAGTTAAAATTCTTCAATCTGTAAAATTATTTCTACGTTTAACGTACCGCTTTCAAACCAAACCACACATAACCACCCAAGGAGATCTCTTCATTTTTCACAAAAAACATCATGGAACTCTTGTACTATAACTATCATAAAATACGTCCTATCATTAGTCATCACTAGTAGTGCGGGCCTCGTTCCTGACGGATAATGTGCTACTCACGGAGAGGTTCATAAATCGTTTTATCATAAAATAATATGATAATATTTCATCACCAATTACCGCCTTCTTGCTGACAATATTATCCTCCCTCAAAGCGCACTCTTCGAATCGTCCTTCAAGTTCATTTTAATCGCCTATTCCTTGCACCAATCTTAAGATTTCCTCTTCGGACGCACCCTCCAGCATCCCCTACCCATCAGGGAGCACCTTCGCCACTTTTTCTGCCGAGCGGCCTTCGATTCTCTCCCAATGATTTCCTCCCCTTATTCTACAATTATACTATACTATAAATTGCATCTTGCAAACCGTTACTCTTACCTTATGCTCCCTTCTTTTAATTCATGCCTGCAAGCCGTGTCCGCGGATTGCGAAGTAACGCCACCTTGATTTTATTAGGTTCAAATAAATCTTGGTCAATAGCATTCAAAATGCTATTATTTGAATAAAAACAAAATAAATGTCATATTTTAAGAAGAGTAATCGCTCGTGATGGTAATAAATGCGCGCTCGAAAATGCGCCTTCAGTAGTTCTTTTATTTCATTCTCTGGTTTCGCTCACGAGGGATTGGCACGAATAACCTTTCCCAAAATCCTGGGTTGATCGCGTCAATTTCCTTCCACTCCATTGCATCGCATCCGCCGTCGAAGCAGAGGCCCGGCGCACTTCGGTCGTGCGGCCCAAAGCGCACCGTCAAATAAATCAGGAAAAATGACACGGCGGAGTAGGGGTAAACAACGGACCGGTGAGACGATGGGCGGGAAAAAATTACACCGACCGGAACCCTCTGAGCTGACGAATAAACAAGGAGGCCCAGGAATAATGGACCCATTTCCAGCAGAACATCTCTATTTGGCGAGTTCGTTTCGCAGAGGGGGTGGAAGGCGGCAGTTAGAAACCAGGTCCCCCATCTTCCTGAGGAGGTGCTAATTAGCCGCCTCACTCCACGGGAAAAAAAGAGTGTAACACAAAAGGGGGAGATTGTCGGGGGTGAGGATGAGCGAAATGGACCGGTCTAATATATCATTCTAATTTCTTTTTTATTCCTGAGTGGGAGCCAGAGAGGAGAAAATATAAAAAAGACGAGGCGCGACGTCTCCATCAGAGGCGCGAAACACCAATTTCCAGGGAGGCGATAAAACGACACGGTGGGGCGAGAAGGGCTTTAGGGGGTGGAGAGAGAGAGAGAGAGAGAGAGAGAGAGAGAGAGAGAGAGAGAGAGAGCAGGGATGGAAAAAACTGGAATATATCTAAAAAATTAGCTGGAAAGGCGGAGACGAGGAGGAGAGAGTTGAAGAATACAATGAAAATAAAAAGGCGTAATATAATGCAGACATATTAGCGCTTGTATTCACAAGCCCAGTTTTTCAAGCAAAATTAACAAAAACGTAGTCGTAAGAATATGTGCGATAAAAATAGTTGAATGGAGAGGCCCCCGGTTGACGGAAGGACGGGACGAATAAATAAAAACAAAAGCGGCGGACCGAAGCGGCAAGGGAGGGAAAATGGTCGTCACGATATTCCTCGGCGCGAGAGGTGACGGGGGGTGAGGATGGAAAAGTGGGAGGAGGGAGAAGGGCGGAGGGATGGGCGTACTTGGAAGGAGGGAGAAGGGCGGAGGGATGGGCGTACTTGGAAGGAGGGAGAAGGGCGGAGGGATGGGCGTACTTGGAAGGAGGGAGAAGGGCGGAGGGATGGGCGTACTTGGGAGGAGGGAGAAGGGCGGAGGGATGGGCGTACTTGGGAGGAGGGAGAAGGGCGGAGGGATGGACGTACTAGGGAGGCAGTTGACGGGTGGACTGCATTTTGCCTCTCTCCCTCCGGATTAATTGGGTGCACAATGCAATATGTGGTCGTAAAGTGTACACACATGCATAAAAGAAAAAAATTAGAGAAAAACAGATGTACATAAAATACAAAATAAACAAACCAGGTGGAAAACACGATGCCCGTAGTTCTGCCCGAGTTCGGTCAAATATTTTCCTGTTCGAAATCAGCTTCCTTCAAACTACACGAGTGTACATGCTCCGGGGAAACGCTGGATAATGTGCCACTAAATATAACAGGATCCCACTTGGATGAAGCATAGGCAACACTTAAAAAGGACCCTTCGGTGACGATGCCGTCGGTCGGCCACAAAAAATCCCGCCTTTAAGAAACTAGGCAGGCCTAAAGGTTCCGGCTTTCATTACGAGTTTTAGTTCGAGTACCCGTCGGGTGGAGAACCCGGTTTTTGGACGCGGTTACCGGATGGAGAGAGAGTAGGTTCGTAAACCGCCCAGACTATGGTTTTCGTAAATCTGGGCGGTAATGTGACCATACTAAGTGTGCGCGTGTATCCACTTAGATGCAAGAACGCAGCACGCGTAAACCCAAGCAGACCCATGCACGCACAGGAACACACACACTCCGATTGCGCCGCGGCAAAAGTTGGAAAGAAAAAGTGAATGGGTGAGATATATGATCGCATGTCGGCCTGTCTCTCGGGGAAAACAGGTGGAGTGGGGAGGTGGGGAGAACGAGAGAGGGAGGTGTGTGGGGAGAGGTCGGACAAAAAGCCCTGTCACATCCTGCCCCTCCTGCGAGTCTCGGCAGAAGCAATCCAATAAAAAAGGACGAGGATCTGGAAGGTGGGAGAAGGGTTGAGTCTGTTTGGAAGGGAGAGGGGTTTAGGACCAAGGTCAAGGAGAGGTGACAAAGAAGAGGCGGGACATAACGGGAAATGCCCTCGCGCATGTAAGAAGGGAGAGAGTAACAGCAGAGGAAGGTTACAGCGATAATATTACTTAGAAGGGTGGGGAGAGTGAGAATACATTTATGGCACGAGTAAGTAGTTTGTCAATGTTCCACTTATTTCATTCCGTCACAAGCAGAAAGAGAATTCGTTTAGAAACACGCGCTTCGGTTTATTTCCACCGTCCCGGGTCACCAATTCTCCCTTGCCGGTGAGTCCTCATGCTCATTTGTTCATGCAAAAACTGTGTCCCATTATTATTAAACAAGAATCTTCTCATTTTATTTGAGAAAGCTTACATGTACTAGGCGGCCACTTTTTCTTTTACGGCACCCAGTGGCATTCCAGGATCATCATGAAATACCCACTTCCATTATTATACGAGCTTCCATTCCCGAAAAAAACCTCTCAGAGAGCACCTGATACATTAGTATTCGTTACTTTTCGACTCGAATATTTTGATCATATGGTATGCATAATACCAATTTCTATTTCTTCCGTCCCGCGGAGCCACAACTCCTCCATGGTGCAATAAACACGGATCCCCAAAGCACAACTTCACGCCCCCCCTCCCTTTATCCTACCCAATCAGTTTATTTGAATGAGGCTAAAAATTGTTTATTTTATTCATTTATTATTTATGTTTTACTATTCTATCCTTCCAGCCAGAGGAGCAGTTCAGTGACTGATTACCTCGGTGCACATCATTATCATCATGGAACAACATGGTTCTAAAAGTACGTGTTTTTGTACTTCTCGTTCCTTCTTTTGACTGCAACATTACTCTGACAGTACTGAAACAGAGTCAAACGGCAACAGAATATTGATTGAATACGCAATGATCAGCATAAAATGGCCTCTGTTCAAAATTAAACTTGAAAAATGAAAAAAATATTCCCAAAAGTGGATTTATCGACGGCCAATCAAGGAGACAGTAACATTTTCGAGCAAGCATTGCCTTGCGGCGAGCTCCATAAAAAATAACTTTTCACCGCAAATCACAAACATTTGTTTTAATTTAATTTGAATCGGAAAGATTATACCCTGGGGTGAGGTATTTTCAATCTGAGAAAGCCATTTGTCATTTTGCTTAATAAAAATGTCACGAATTTAGCCCGCAAGGAACACATTAGGTAACCAGCACATCAAGCTATGCTTCCTTTTACTCACTTCTTAGGATTGATTGTCAGCTCAAAAAATGATTTTCTCCTCTGCCTGCTTTTTTAAGACGGATATAATTCAATAAATTCCTTTCAGATAATAACCAACTAATTTTCATCATGATCATTAGTATTTCAATCTTAAGATTAGTTTTAATGCAGCCCTCCATCCTACTCTATTTAATGTCAATTCACTCAATCCCTGATACTCTCTCTGCTTTACGTCTTTCTTAATTTGTCCTATGTACATGTCTCTTGGTCTTCTTCGTGGAATCTTCCCTCCTATTTTTCCTTCCATTATATCTATATACTCCCTCCCATGGACTACAACCTTGTCGTGGTGGAAGGGCTTGTGCGTTCCGATGACCCATCTACCTTGCTAGATAGGTCGAATGTTAGGAGCCAGACGAAAGGTAGTCCACGCAGCGTCTGTTCCTCAGTGAGGCGCTGCAAAGGCGTCTGAACCCAGTGGGGCGGCCACTGAGTAATGGTATCACGTTAAAAACACTATTGAGGAAGGCAACAGGAAACCACCTCAATTATTATTCCCAAAATTTTTATGATGGACAGTACAGAGAAATTGCAGAGAATATAGAGAAAGTATAGAGAATAGAGTCCTGGCAACTGCGGGACTCAGCCTGAGCGGCCGTGTGTCGGCCCAGGCAGCGGGGGACGCAAGGCTTCCGCGGTCGTCATCCCACGAAACCCTTGCGGGGGAGAAACAACAGCAGCAGGACAGAAGACGCAGAAGAAGACAAAAGTAGTTAGAATAGGAACCTGGAACGTCAGGACAATGTTGAGGAGAGGCAAATTAGAAAATATTAAGCGAGAGATGGAAAGAGGTAATATAGATGATTTAGGCCTCAGCGAGGTGAGATGGAAGGATAGCGGGGATTACTGGAGTGACAATTATAGAATGATATACAGCGGCGGGGACGAGAGCCAACGAGGGGTTGCCGTAATTTTAAATAAAGGGGTAGGAAGAAGCGTAGTCAACATAGAGCAAGCAACAGAAAGAATTTTACTGGTAGAGATTAAAGCAGAGCCGACAAACTTGGTCATTGTTCAGGTATACATGCCACCGAGCAACAACAAGGAGGAAGAAGTCGATAGGATGTACGATGAGTTAGAGGATATCATCGCGACTGTTCCTGCAGGGAAACATTTGATAGTGATGGGGGATTGGAATGCGACGGTAAGCGAAGGAAGAGATGGTGGTGAGGTGAGGGACAATGGGTTAGGCTCGAGGAATGAACGAGGGGAGAAGGCAATTGAATTCTGCAGGAGACAGGGGTTTGTTATCACCAACACATTGTTTAGACACCACCAAAGGCGTAGGTATACATGGAAAATGCCAGGTGACTCAGAAATGTATCAGTTAGATTATATGATGGTTAAGCACATGTTTAGGAACAGTGTGATTAATTCGCAGTTTCCCAGGAGCGGATGCGGACTAAGAACACAATTTAGTTTCAATGAATGGAGCGTTCGTATCAAAAGATAAGGTAGGGGCGGCGGGTTAGGAAATGAAGTATCAGAACGCTGTTGAGAGAATGATAAAAGACAGTTAAGAGCTGAGTACTATCGAAGAAAAATGGGAATGTATTAAGTAAGTGATATCGAAAGCCGCAAAAGACACTATTGGAACCGTTGACGGGAACAGGATAGGGAAAACATGGGTAACGGAAGAAATGATTGCAAAGATGGAGGAGAGAAGAAGATGGAAGAATATAAACACAGAGTTAGGCAAAATGAATTAGATAGAGTCAAACAATAGATTGAGAAGGGCTACAAATAAAGCAAAAAAGAATGGTGGAAAACGCAATGCGAGGATATGGAAAGTTTACAGAAGGGTGAAATCGGTGCTCTATACAGCAAGGTTAAGTTATTATCGGGAAATAAGAAGGCAAGATCTGTGCTACCAGTTAAATATAAGTGGGGTAAGATAATAGTTGAACCAGAAAAAATCTAAGAGAGATGGAAGGAATATATAGAAACACAGTATGGCAAAGAACTTTGGCCGACAAGATTAGACATAGAAAAGAAGCATGACGTAGAAGAAGATAGCTTAGGTCCAGGCATACTCGGCGATGAAATAGAAAGGCATTAAAGGAGATGAAAGCAAATAAGGCCGTGGGGGTGGACAATATTCCTGTAGAAATGTTGAAATGTTTAGGAAAATGTGGGAAGAAGGCCATATATGGACTGATTCGTAGTATCTATGAGGAAGGAATCTGGCCGGAAGATTTTGTTAAATCAGTGTTAGTTCCTATTCCGAAAAAGGTAGAGGCTACGCCTAGGGGATGATCAGTTTGGGTTCAGGAATGGAAGAGGTACGCGTGATGCCATTGCAGTAATGAGATCACTAGTCGAGAGGAATATAGAATACAATCAGGACGTTTTTGCCTGTTTTGTAGATTTCGGAAAAGCGTTTGATAGAGTGAATTGGGAAAAATTAATGCGTGTATTGCAGAAAATAGGAATGGATTGGAGGGACAGGAGACTGATCCGCCACCTATACATATCTCTGACTGCTCAGGTGCGAGTGGGGAACAGAGAGTCCGGATGGGCAGTGTTAGGAAGAGGGGTAAAACAGGGTTGCCCATTGTCACCGGTGCTGTTCAACGTATATGTGGAGGAAATGATTAAAGAGGCATGGGAAGAACTGGAGGTAGGAATGATAGTCGGAGGGGAATTTGTAAAATCGGTTATGTTTGCTGATGACCAAGCATTAGTTGCTCAGTCAGCCTAAGGGTTGCAAGGATTGCTGAGTGAATTGGAGGTTCAGTGGAATAGATATGGGATGAGTATCAATATTAATAAAACAAAGATTATGCGATTTTTCAGAAAGAAAAAAGCTAAGCTAAATATTAAAATAGGCGGGGAAAAAATAGAGCAGGTAGAGCAGTTTACATATCTCGGAAGTGTTTTGGACCAATACGGTCTAAGTGGTAGGGACGTAAGGAGAAGAATTGCGCTAGACAAGGAGGCTTTCTCAAGGAGGAGGGAGTTGATGACGGGGACGTTGAGTAGGGATGTTAAGACAAGACTCGTAAAAACTCTGATATGGAGCGTAGCTATGAACGGCGCGGAAACGTGGTCACTGAAGCAGGAGGATAGACGTAGATTGGAGGCTTTTGAAATGTGGGTGTGGAGAAGAATGGAGAAGGTGAAATGGATCGAAAGGAAAACAAATGAAGAAGTACTGGAGATGGTGGGTGAGGAGAGAGGTTTGCTGAGAGAAATCCTATGGAGGCTGAAAAAATCTATGAAAGGCATATTGAGCGGCAGGGAATGTTGAAGAAGGTAATAGAGGGGAGAATTTTGGTCAAGCAAGGAAAGGGCTGGAACAGGATAGGGATGTTGGACCGGATGAAGGGAGGAAAGAAGTACACAGAGATGAAGAGGGACCTGATATAGAATAGGTTGCTGGATTGGGTTTTGTTTGGAGTTACAAAATATTCATTTGATAGTTGTGTCCATCCAAAAACCTACCTTAACGGGAGATTACCTAATAATAATATCTATATTCTATTCCTGCTATTATTCTATCATATGGTCTTATCCTCTTCTATATAATTCCTCGTTCCTTACTTTGTTTGCCAATTTATTCGTCAGCATTCTCCTCCAGCACCATGTTTCAAATGCTTCTATTCTTTCTTTGTCCACTTTTCAAATATTCCATGTCTCCGATCCGTAAAGTGCCATGCTCCACACCAACGTTCTCACGAATTGCTTCCTTGTTTTCAATTTTATGTTTTTTTAGTTAGTAGACAGTTGCCTCTTTTCAATGAACGCCGTCTTTGCTTGGGATATTCTTTGTCTGATGCCCGTCGAACTTCTTCCATCCCAGTTATACTGCTGCCCAGGTAGATGAAGGATTCCACTTGCTTATTTTGCTGGCACTAATTAAGGAGACATGAAATATTTTATGCCTGCTAAGGGATTATTCTCACTGAAACACGCTGACAACGGATTTGCTTAATCTAAATTCGTTGTAACTAAAGAAAACCCCATTTCTAAACGTTCGAACTTTTCTACTTAGATTTGTATTGTAATATTTGATATATTTACTGGAGAGAGCGCAGATGTAGCTTTTGTTGTTCTTACAAGGGAGATTGAGTGAATTGTATCACGTATATTCTTCAATGAATTTATTACTTTCATGACATCACAGGATGTCAATATATAGAGATGGCACTAGGAAATAGTCGTAGAAGAAAATCTCATTTCGGCACTGATTGTATTCTTCAAAGAGCATTGCGGCTAATAGCTAAGCGGCAAACCGATTTCCCACCAACGTGAAATGGGTGGAATGTGAATCTGCGCTTTTACTGCCTCCGATTGAGTGATGCATTATTTTAGGAATGAGACATTTTCCGCCTCACGCCTGTTGAGAGCGCCCCTGGCGGTTTCTTTGTGAAAGAACGGGGCTTTGCGTTGTGTCTCATGCACTCCGTAAACATTGAAGGGGTAAAGAGCAGCAGTTCCACGAAAATTCCAATTCCCTCCATTTTGGCGAGCCCCAGCTGAGGGTCACTCCGTATCAATAGACCTAGAGGAAAATGTAAGGAAGAGGGAAAATGAGCCGTTCTTTGTTTCCGCTAAAGTACTAACAAAAAATCAAGGCAATTCACGTAACGTTTACATGGCACAAAACAATTCCCGAGATGACCGGTCGTAATTATGAAGGAAAGGGTTATCCACTTAAAAAACGGAAAGCAGTTAGGAACTCATTGCTCGAGGAAAAACATTTACTGCTTTTGAGAAAAAAATCAAAATAAATGGAATCAAAAGAATGACACGCAAATTGAACAGTGCATGAATAATGTTTTTGTCTCTAAGATCCCAAAAAAAAGTGAGAATGGGGAGAGAAAAGAGGGCAGCGTGGAGGAACACGAGGAATGCTGGCAAAATGATGTCGGAGTCCATGAGCGATTTGAATTGGATGAATGACATAAATATAAAAATAAAAAGACGAGTAACTTATTTCATTCCAAAAAACCCATTTTCATGAGCCCAGATGAAATGAAAAAACGCTATGCGATATTCCTCGTTCGTCGATGGCATGGGAACGATGGAAGGACATTCGATGGAGCCGAGATGATTCCAAGTGAAGCAGTTAATGCGAGGAAGAAGGCGGGGTGAGACCCAGATCTTGTGGGACAGCATGCTCAATCAAATGCTATCAATTAAGATTTAATTAGACTATAAGATCGAGGAAATAATGCTAGATGTACAGGTATACAGGGTGAGTTCCAAAAGTAAAGCAATTATTATTTTAAGTAATTTATTGAAAATATTTGGACAAACACTTAAAATCCTTCAAAGTACTGTCCTTGGGCCTCTACACATTTTTTCCAGCGACTCTAACCATTGACTGGTACGCGCCCTGGAATGCGTCTTCGAGCGCCTGTCGCACGGTATTCGCCACGGATGATTGGATTTCTTCTGTGGAGGAAAAAAAATTTCCTATCAGGGCATATCTGCCTTAATCCGAGGGAACAAAAGAAGTTTGCTGGTGTAACGTCAGAACTATAAGGGAGGAGGCAGTGTTGGCACCTGGTGTATGGCCAGGAACTCGCGGACTCGAAGCGAAGACCTTGGGCGAAGCGAAACCTTGACCTCGAAGCGAAAGACCTTGGGCACGAGCTTGGCGCACATTTCCCTCAACGCTAAATCTTAAGTAACAATGTGAAAAACAACAGTAGACGACAAGTACAGTTCATTGGCAACCATCTTTATACTCAATCGACGCTCAGAGTCCAACAATTGTCGAACATGAGCAACATTGTTCTCGGTTTTGATGGTTGACGGCTGCCCAGAGCGTTGTCCGTCGTCGACCTCTTCCCGGCCCTCCTTGAAGCCCTTTGACCACCTCGAAACTTGTGATTAGAACAGAGCAGAGTCCCCGTAGGCCTCACCAATCATTTTGTTAATCCCCTCTAGGAATTTTTTCAGTTTAGCCCAAAACTTAGTAATCGCGTATTGTTGTTTGATCCTCGATTCCATTTCTTTCGTGACACGGTCGGCGCGCAGAGGTTTACAATAAATGACGACCTGCCGCTTCCACAGCTTGGAGAGCACTGAGACTGGTTTTCACGGCAAAGCATAGCGTCCCTCCACCTACTTGGAATCCCACTCCGACGAATAGGCGCGGAATTTAATAGCATTACTTTTGGAACACACCATTTATATGGAACTGCATTTGTTCTACATTGGGGATATTCTATCATTTACTATGCGACCAAAAAGTTATGCATGACCGAAAAGTAATTCCAAACATGAAATTAAAGATCAAGGACATTATTAATCCCACTGTAAACACTTGAAAGTACAGCCAAAATGGCAGCTTCAACACCTACACATTCCTCTGTTCCTGTATCACAGTAGTGATTTGCTGTTTACTATTTTGACATTTGAAAATTAAACAACTTGGCTTTTCCACTTAAATTTTTTTATTGACACGACCTAGGTTTCGTCATGGTACAACCAAGGTGTTCATCATAATCATCAGACCTGATGGTGTTGTACCATAACGAAACCTAGGTCGTGAGAATAAAACATTTTAAGTAGAAAAGCCAAGTTGTTTAATTTTCAGATGATAATATGAATATTTTTCCTCCAAATACGAGTACATTTGCATATCTCTCTCATCTGCAATGTATTTGTATTTCAGAGGAATCCTAGAGAAATCCGGTAATGAGGCGGCAATAAAAACATTGAATCGTCAAAAACACATTCATTCAACATCATATGACTTTATTGGCAGCTTCCTCTCAGAAAAAGCGTTACCCGAAAGGATTACGAATCCTCTTTCGCCAAAAAAAAGGACAACGGAGGGGTATTCATTTCTTTTTGCAATATATATTTATTATTCCGGAAATGAAGATGAACCGCTGACCTTATATTTTTATCTTTTATTACAGGCAGCAAGAGTGGAGCCCATATGGGTCGATGTTTACGAAACACTGCTAAATTACAATTGTTATTGAACACCCACTACTGTTTTTCTTTTCATTAAAATTTCAAATTGCTAACCGAGAAAACTAATTTTTTGTGTGGTGTTTCGTAAGAAAAGCGTAATGAGCCTCGAGAAATGAAAAAAACTCTCATTGAACCAGCGGATAAGAAATAATTACAAAAAATAAATACGGGAGTGATCATAGGCAGCATCAGCACTGAAGAAGCAAATGACTTTTACCGCGACTTCGTATAACATTCACGCAAGGCGAGATGAGTTGAAATTTCTTCTTAAGAATGTCGATATGAGAATGATTTGCATAAATATACGCCATTTCATTGGCCAATGCTAAAAATCTTACCAGGCCAGCCTAGCCAAACGCATTAAACATGGTGTAATGAAGGTCCTGCGAGTTTGATCTAGCCGAGGGATTGAGCAGTGTAAGAGGGCTTGGAGAGGTTTCTCTTAGATCTTAGGGAAGGATAAAGACGGAGAAACAAAATGATTAGTACGTCGAAAGAGACAGATAAAAAAGGGCTGAGACTGGGTTTGTGAAAATAAGGACCTGGAATGATTCGATTGCGACTGAGGCGGGAAAGACCTAAGGGATTGTGGAAGAGATTGAACTCGGTGGTATGCGTAGGACTAGTGGGAGAAAAAGATAGGGGACCAAATGCTAAGGATATGCGTGAAGAGAGAGTCACCAAGAAGACGTGTGAACAAAGATAATTATGGGAGAGGAACGACGCTCGGAATAAGAGGGATCGCTGAAGTGAGGAAAGTTGAACAAGAAGGACGATGAAAACAACTACGTACACCTTATGCAGAAGTTTCATGCAACTCGAAAGTTATAAAATTCGTCAGAATTGTTATGCGGAAACAAATGCCGAACATTCATACAAATTTATTTTCATTAATCTCTAGCACCTGAGAAAACTGAGAATGCAAATGGAATTCATTATAATTAGTCAAATGACTCAGTATTTATGACAGCTAGAAATCAGTATACACGTGTGTTACAAACGAAATAAGTATGAACAAGAAATTTTGATCTGCACTGAAACTATGAAGGCATGATCATGCTACAAACTGACTTAATTGATTGATTGGAGACGGCCAATATATGAATTGACATTATAGGATATATCGGTAGGATGCAATCCTTACCGGCCCTAAAAATTTAATGTTCCCTTAACAGATAGGTTGTTATTTAATATTTTAATTACTATTAATTTCAGGCTAAAATATTATTAAATCTATAAATCCAATCCTCATTGCAAGCAACCGTCATAACGGAGGTTAAGTTGAAAAGGTATTTGAGTAACGAGAACATACGAGCATGATGGACCGGTTCAGGTTAGGCTGAAAACTAATGCACACATGTTTATAGACCACAAAAAAAATACTATAAGAAGAAGGACTCCTGGTGGCATGTGGAAGTAACATTCCCCCTCAACACGCATGCGCAGGTGTGAGGTCGTTACATTCATCCAGTGTATTTTGAGAAGCGGAAGTATGGAGACGTGTTCTAGTGCTATGCCAACGCGGGTTGTTATCGAATATTTAACTGCTGAATAAGTGACCCATACTAAGATGCATCGTCGTTTAAAGGCTGTTTATGGTGACGGTACTGTTGATAGATCTACTGTAAATCGATGGGTAGTAAAATTTCGTGATTGCAAGCCTGAAAAAACCATAATTGTTGATGAAACATGCAGCGGACGCTCGATCACTGCCACAGACGATAAACATGTAAACTCGTCGAAGATTTGATTCATTTACCGGCGAATCACTCAAAAGCGTATCACAAACCATATTGGTCGAGCTTGTCGTGTTAAAGGCAGCCTGGCGCCAATAATCCTGCAACATGGCAACGTTCGTCCACAAACGTCGCGAGAAACTGGAGAGGCTCTGCGAAGCCTGAAATTTGAACCGATTCCACACCCTCCATATTCCCCCGATCTTGCGCCTTGCCATCTTAATTCTTTCTTCAAAAAAAGAGACACCTCTAGGGTAATCATTACAACTCGGACGATGAGGTGGAGGCAGCTGTCAAGTCCTGGATTCGAGAAAAGTCGGAAGAGTTTTTCAGTGACGGAAAGAAAAAACTTGTTACACGTTGGGAGAAATCTGTTAGCCCTAACGGTGACTTTGTTGAAAAATAAATAAATGAATTTCAAACTTAATAATTGTACTTCGATGCCCTTTTTTCCGATCTTGGTATTTGTTTTTATTCGCGCTCCACAAGCATGTGTGCATTAATTTTCAGCCAATCCTCGTGTATACCCTTTTAAAAGAAAATAAATCAACTTTAACATATGTCAATATAAAACTGTTTATGCGAATTTTTCCGGAAAAACAGTATACGTATTATAAAAGGCACCAGCTAAAAAGAAATATATAAAAAAATCACATTACAATCTTTGCCATTGTTTTTCGCTATTCTCATATTTTCCCTGATATTTGAGAAAATGTATGCATAAGTCTTCCCCTCGAAATTCTGCCTTTCTCCCGGAAATCTCAAATTGAGAGCGCCAGTGATTTTTATTTACCCGTAGATATATTTACGGAGGTAATGGTGAGGAGAAGCTGATTACGGCGGATTAGGAACGCACAAGCACGGTATGTCGGTAGCATAAGGGGACGCGAATGAAAGCAGCCAGGGAAATGAGGAGAGAGGAGGTCGGGTGCCGGAAGAAAGGAGTTGGAACTCCTTGGGGTTTTCCTATTGTTCCACGCGCCCCTAGAATATCAAATGGTGGGGAGGGTGGGGGCGGACGGAAAATGTTTGCGGGGGCAGGATGAAGAGAGGAGATATTTATTTTATCAAATTTGAAGGCGGAAATTTTTGAAAAATTTTTTGGCTACGACCAATTTTTACCCGCTTTATTAAAAAAAAATTTGTTAACAGAAACTCCAAAGCGGGAGGAAGGGGATGCGGGGAGCGGAGTCCAATTTCAAACGGAAATATTTCGCCAACGCAGAGTGCAGAAAGCGAAGTTTTCCATTTCACTAGGAAAAGGCAAGGAAGAAGGGAGGAGAGGAGGCGCTTTTGGGGAGGCAGGCAGAGGGATGGGGGGGAGAATGGGCGAACGGAGACGTGGCGTGGAATTCCGTCCGCCGCAGAGTAAGACAGAGGAGAGGGTGAGTCGGGAGAAAAGAGAATATAGCGGCTGGTACCACAGGCAAGGGGGACCTCCGAGGCAGACGGTGTAATTTTAAGAGATTTGTAAGAAATAGTAAGAGGCGGAAGCGAAGAAATACAACCGTAGTTTTAAAGGGTGTCTCATGCGGAGGAAGATTGATAAATGGAAGACGCTGAAGAGGGCATAGAAATACAATGATAAGAATGCGATCATGTGATACGTACATGCAAACGTACATTATACACACGTGCATTTGAGTAATCGAACACAGGCATAGAGTTGAAAAATTCTTTAAGAATAATTTCAACATGCACAGAGTTAATGTTTGAAGCTACTCAAAATATCACCAGCTACTAGGAACTACGATTCTTTGCCCAAGAGATGGCTTTTGGGAGCGGCTTCACCTACCAAGGGAGAAATAGGCGACGCACATGATGAAAGGACTGTAGAAAAGCAATCATCCATTGTCATTATGGATAAGAACCGTGCCTTTCGTGAAACACATAGCCAAAAGGAGGAGACGTGCCACAATCACCAAATACATACTCAAACACGAAAACCCGCCATTTGGCCAACAAAAATTAATTCACCAGGAAACAGAGATCTGGAAAAGGGGCCTCGGCATGGTGAATGATCCGTAGTTATAGTCTCGCTCAAGGAAATATTTTTGCACTAGTGATCTGCTCCATTCTGCCTTACACAACCACTACAGTGTTATACTTTTATGTGTTACTATCCCTCCATTAAATATATTATCATTAGGTAATCTACCGGTTAAGGTAGGTTTTTGGATGGACACAACTGTAAAATAAACATTTTGTAACTCCAAACGAAACCCAATCCAGCAACCTAAACTACATCAGGTCCCTCTTCATCTCCGTGTACCTCCTTCTTCCCTTCATCCCGTCCAACATCCCAATCCTATTCCTGCCCTTTCCTCGCTTGCCCAACATCCTCCACTCTAGTACCCTCTTCAACATTCCACTACCGCTCAATACGCCTTTAATCCATTTTTCCAGCCTCCATAGGATTTCTCTCAAAAAACCCCTCTCTTCCCCCACCATTTCTAGTACTTCCTCATTTGTTTTCCTTTCGGTCCACTTCACCTTCTCCATTCTTCTCCACACCCACATTTCAAAAGCCTCCAATCTACGTCTATCCTCCTGCTTCAGCGACCACGTTTCCGCGCCGTACATAGCTACGCTCCATATCATAGTTTTCACGAGTCTTGCTTTAACATCCCTACTCAACGTCACCGTCAAACTCCCTCCTCCTTGAGAAAGCCTCCTTGCCTAGCGCAATTCTTCTCCTTACGTCCCTACCACTTAGACCGTATTGGTCCAAAACACTTCCGAGATATGTAAACTGTTCTACCTGCTCTATTTTTTCCCTGCCTATTTTAATATTTAGCTTATCCTTTTTCTTTCTGGAAAATCGCATAACCTTTGTTTTATTAATATTGATTCTCAACCCATATTTATCGCACTGAACCTCCAATTCACTCAACAATGCATGCAACCCCTTGGCTGACTGAGCAACTAATGCTTGGTCATCAGCAAACCTAACCGATTTCACGAATTCCCCTCCGACTTTCATTCCTACCTCCAGTTCTTCCTATGCCTCTTTAATCATTTCCTCTACATATACATGTACGTTGAACAGTATTGGTGACAATGGGACCCCTTGCCTTACACCTCTTCCTAACACTGCCCATCCGGACTCTCCGTTCCCCACTCGCACCTGAGCAGTCTGAGACATGTACAGGTTGCGGATCAGTCTCCTGTCCCTCCAGTCCATTCCTATTTTCAGCAATACCCGCATTAATATTTCCCAATTCACTCTATCAAACGCTTTCTTGAAATCAATAAAACAGGCAAAAAGTGCTGTTGGAATTCTATATTCCCCTCGATTAGTGATCTCATTACTGCAATGGCGTCACGCGTACCTCTTCCTTTCCTAAACCCAAACTGATCATCCCCTAAGTAATCATTTGCCTTACTCTCTATCCTTTTATTGATGATCCTGAGAATAGCATTAGCTGCGTGGGATACCAAACTTATTGTTCTGTAATCCTCACATGACGAAGCCTTTGCCTTTTTTGGAATAGGAACTAACACCGATCTCACAAAATTTTCCGGCCAGATTCCTTCCTCAAAGATACTACGAATCAGTCCATATATGGCCTTCTTCCCAACTTTTCCTAACCATTTCAACATTTCTACAGGAATATTGTCCACCCCCACAGCCTTATTTGCTTTCATCTCCTTTAATACCCTTTCTATTTCATCGTCGAGTATGCCTGGACCTAAGCTATCTTCATCTACGTCATGTTCCTTTTCTATGTCTGACCTTGTCAGCCTAAGTTCTTTACCATATAGTGTTTCTATACATTCCTTCCATCTCTCTTGGATTTTTCCTGGTTCAACTATTATCTTACCTCAATTATCTTTAACTGTTAGCACAGATCCTGACTACTTACTTCCCGACAATAACTTCACCTTGCTTTATAGAGCACCAATTTCACCCTTCTTCTGTAAACTTTCCATATCCTCGCATTGCGTTTTACATCATTCTTCTTATGCTTTATTTGTGGCCCTTCTCAATTTATTGTTTAACTCTTTGTACTTCATTTTGGCTAACTCTGAGTTTACATTTTTCCATCTTCTTCTCTCATCTATCTTTGCAATCATCTCATCCGTTACCCATGGTTTCCTTATCCTTTTCCCGGATTGGCAGTGTTAGGAAGGGGAAAGGCAAGATTGCCCATTGTCACCGGTGCTGTTCAACGTATATGTGGAGGAAATGATTAAAGAGGCAAGGGAAGGACTGGAGGTAGGAATGAAAGTCGGAGGGGAATTCGTAAAATCAGTTAAGTTTGCTGATGACCAAGCATTAGTTGCTCAGTCAGCCAAGGGTTACAATGATTGCTGAGTGAATTGGAGTTTCAGTGCGATATATATGGGATGAGAATTAATATTAATAAAACAAAGGTTATGCGATTTTCCAGAAAGAAAAAGGATAAGCTGAACATTAGAATATAAGGGCAATAACTGGAGAGTGTAGAACAGTTTATTTGATAGTTGTGTCCAACCAAAAACCTACTTTAAACGGTAGATTACCTAATAATAATACATATATATATATATATATATATATATATATGCGGGTCGCGGTGGTCTAGGGGGTAGAGCGTTGGACTACTGACCAGAGGGTCCCGGGTTCGATTCCCGGGCAAGGCACTTTGGGCACCTGCAGCTCCACCCAAGCTAGTTGATTTTTCGGGTACCAGATCTTCCTGGGAAACCATAACCGGCACAGGGAAAGGAACTGGCCCCCCTACCCTGATGTGTGAATTTTCACACGCCGTCGGGCTTGGTACATGGGTGAGCTCTACCATCACCTACTAAACCGACCTTCGGGTTGATTACTGTGTTTATGGTTTTATATATATATATATATATATATATAAAACAAAGGTTATGCGATTTTCCAGAAAGAAAAAGGCTAAGCTAAATATTAAAATAGGCGGGGAAAAAATAGAACAGGTAGAACAGTTTACATATCTCGGAAGTGTTTTGGACCAATACGGTCTAAGTGGTAGGGACGTAAGGAGAAGAATTGCGCTAGGCAAGGAGGCTTTCTCAAGGAGGAGGGAGTTGATGACGGGGACGTTGAGTAGGGATGTTAAGACAAGACTCGTAAAAACTCTGATATGGAGCGTAGCTATGTACGCCGCGGAAACGTGGTCGCTGAAGCAGGAGGATAGACGTAGATTGGAGGCTTTTGAAATATGGGTGTGGAGAAGAATGGAGAAAGTGAAATGGACCGAAAGGAAAACAAATGAGGAAGTACTAGAAATGGTGGGGGAGGATAAGGGTTTGTTGAGAGAAATCCTATGGAGGCAGGAAAAATGGATGAAAGGCGTATTGAGCGGTAGTGGAATTTTGAAGAGGGTAATAGAGGGGAGAATGTTGGGCAAGCGAGGTAAGGGTAGGAACAGGATAGGGATGTTGGACGGGATGAAGGGAGGAAACAAGTACGCCGAGGTGAAGAGGGACCTGATAGAGATTAGTTTGCTAGGTGGGGAGTCAGAAAATGTTTATTTAATAGTTGTGTCCATCCAAAAACCTACCTTAAACGGTAGATTACCTAATAATAATAATAATAATAATATATATATATATATATAAATGTGTGTGTATTAAACTTAAGACAGTCACAATCAGCACGAGAACATAAAAAGAACACTCACAATAATATCTTGATAATTTCGACGGACTCGAACTCTCGTCGACGAACTCGAACGTCTCCTTCGGAAGATAATATATGACTGAGGTACAAGGGTACGTGGTGCAGAGAGAGAAGGGGACGAGGGAGAAGGGAAAAACAGGTAGTGGGGGAGGGGTGAAGAAGGGGTATGTGGACGGGGAGAAAGCGGAGTGGAGAACAGTTGGTGGGAGAGGGGTGAAGGAGGAGGTTATGGAGGGGGAAAGGGAGGCCAGAGAGGAGCGGAGATGGAATAAAGAGTATGCGGAAATAGTAACAAGCAACACAGAAAACTAACAATTCATCCACAGATTCCACAACACCCATGATCAAGGCGTCAACTCATAAAGTCATCATAAGGGCTCGACAAGTCAAAACCCAGGACAAGGATGA
Source organism: Hetaerina titia (assembly GCA_037158775.1). NCBI lineage: Eukaryota > Metazoa > Arthropoda > Insecta > Odonata > Calopterygidae > Hetaerina > Hetaerina titia. The sequence continues at coordinate 120,652,003 of CM073772.1, forward strand.
CAAAATGTCTGCGGATGAATGCATTGTCCCACCACCTTGCAAGAAACAAATCCACTCCCATCCACCCATTTAGTGAACGACATTGAGACCCGGATGTTGATAGGCTTTACACCGCCATATAAATACCAATTCCATTGTTTTTAATTTTATAGGGTTATCGGATGGGGGAAGGGATACTAGAAAGGAAACATTGTAACAGTGGTTAAATGGGGTGTTTTGGTGGGAGGCATGTTATGTGATGGGAAGACCCGCCGGCGGGGAAGAGGGATTACATGAGGCGCGATGATTGTTCACCCTGAGTTTCAGGGGTGTAGAGCACTGTCCTATATAAAATTCCGGGCAGAGTTTGCAAGTCAGAAGATAGATTACATCCTGAGATGTGCATGAGGAGTGGGGGAAGGGCGGGAGAGAGTTAAAAGGTGGGATGGAGAGGGGTAGGGTGGTGAAAATAGGACAAGTTTTGCATCTTGCTCGCAAGCACGGAGTGGGTGTGATTCTGGGGGTGGGAGGGAATTTGGAAAGAGGCTTGGTGAATTTGACGAGATCTGATAGTTTGGCGGGCCGTTTGAAGGTAACAGAAGGGCATTTAGGAAGAAGGTTTGACGAAACGTGATTTTTGAGGATGGGGTACAGGTCTTTGAGGATGAATTTAAGGGACTGGATGCCAGGTAAGTAGGTGGTGCATATTGAGAGAGGTTGGGAGTCTGTGGTTGAGGGATGATTGGGGGTGTAGGATTGTTTTAGGATTTTTTTGTGAAGGATAGAATCTGGGTATCCCCGTTGGAGGAGGGAATGGTGAAGGTTGTTGAGGTATTTGTTGAGGGATTCGGGATGGTTGCAAATGCGGTGCCCCGCGGATAGAGAGGGAGTAAGGGAGGGAGTGTTTGATGTGGCAGGGGTGGCAGCTGTTAAAATGAAGGTATTGTTGTTTGTTAGTAGGTTTAATATGTACGGAGGTTAGAAATTTGTTGTTAGTTAGGGAAATATTTACATCAAGGAAAGTGATCTGTGATGATGAGATGTTGCAAGTGAAAGAAAGAGATGAGGAATCATTAAGTTGGGAGATGAAAGAATTGAGGAAGTCTATGTTATGTGGCCAGAGTAGAAAGATGTCATCAATGTACCGAAGCCACAGAAGGGGTTTTAGAGGGTAACTGGAAAGGAACTTCTCTTCCAGGACACCGAGGTGGAGGTTAGCGTATGACGGGCTGAATCTACTTCCAATGGCCCAGCCCTTGATTGGGAGGTAAAAATTGTCATTAAAAGAAAAGAGTTACGGTTGAGGATGATGTTAGAAAGGTCAATGAGAAAATCGGTGCTTGGAGTTTGAGGGCTAGGGCGTTTGGAGAGGAAGTGGCGTAGGGAAGCAAGGCCTTCTTCGTGAGGAATGGAGGTGTATAGGGATGTGATATATATATATATATATATATATATATATATATATATATATACACACACTTAAATAAATGATTTCGTCGATTTAACACGGAAGTGTTAAATAAAAAACCAATTAATGTCCTAACTTATCTTCCGAGGAAGACAGAGCACAATTCCGTCGAAATCATCAAGAAATAACGTGAGAGTGTTCCTTTTATGTGGTTTCATTATGTATATTGCTGTCTAAGTTTTATAAATATATATAATAAAGGATGTGACCAGTAGCGAAATAACGAGATACTCTGTGAGCTATGATACGCAAAATGTCCAAAGACTACCTAAGAAGAGAATGAGGTAGAGAAAAAATAATTCTTAAGGGTAGTTGAGTTTTTGACTATTTCAAAAGGTTTGGGCGACACCTGAAGAAACTAAATAGAACCTCGCAGAAGGGACATGAATGGAAAAGAGAAGGCGACGAAGGAGCAGAGACATCTACGAGGGGCAAACTTTTGCATGAAGGAAGCATTTGAGAAGTTCAAGAAGTGTGTAAAGGGACACGCCCTGTTAATGTGTTGGGAGGCGCAGCTCCCTCCAAGTCTTATGGTCGCGGATTCGTTTCCCGTTGTAGACATTGTTATCTGCCGCGTGGCTTTTGAGCGTTAGGGGTAATATCTTCATCAGCTGGAGCTTCAGTAATTTTACTTCCACGACTTTCTCATTTCCTCTTTATTCTATGCCCGTGTTGAGCAAGCAAGAATCTATTTGAATTACTTGTAAAGTTTTAAATATCCACGGGATTTTCAATTATTTGGGAATATTGTTAAAGAATGTGATAAGAAAAAGGGATGAGGGGAAGAAAGCAGGGATAACGCAGTACGGAGAGGAATACTCGTATAATAGGCAGACTGAATAGAGATGGAATGTACTCAAAGTTGGTACATTGTATGCCTTTTTGCAAATCGTAAGATAATTCAATTAAACAATATTTATTGGCTGCACAAATATGTGACTTAGAAAGTTATTTTCATTGAAAGTGACAGAATTACAAAACAGATCGAAAAAAAACCCAACTCTGATTAGAATTCCATGCAGATCAAGTTTACAATGTTATTACTAAAGATAAAATTTTAAGTTAAAAACATATTTTATTGAAATAATAATCATTACTCTTAGGCATTTGTGTTTACTTACCATTGTTTGTATTTTCTGCACATACAATGGCTTTATTGACGGTTCTGCCTTTCACTCATTTTGCAATATAGTATTCCTCTTAGATTTTTCAATTATTATCCAGCAACTTATCCTTAGTTAAAAAATATCCTCAATTTTAGCCCTTTCACCAAAGCTTCTTGTCCATGAGTAAAAAAAAATTTGTGTCCATTGGAATGCACATTGCCTTGAAATATTTTCTCCTTCCATCCAGGGCTCTCACACGGAGAAAACCAGCAGAGAGACTTTAAATAACGAATTAAAATGTCAAGTGGAAAGGGAAAGAAAAATTTGATGAGGTTTATTTTCGTGAATTTTACCTATTCAATGCAAACTCAATGGAAATTATCTCTTGCTACTTCAACGCATGGTAAGCTTTCATAAAAGACGTGAGAAAGAGAGCACACGGGATTATCAAAGAAATCAGGGAGGCTAATGTAGGGATGAAAGCGTGTATCATTCTTAAACCAGAGTACCTTGGCCTATTTTAAGGTCGTCCGTAGGGTAAGAATTCCAGACAGAGAATTTCAGGAAAGGTATGAGTAATGCCCTTTTATGATAACTGAGACGAATCCGATTTAGGGGTCTTTTTGAAACTCAGCTTCATTCAAAGTCGCATGGGAAATAAATGGATCTAAGAAGTTTCCTCTACTCCACAAAGGTATTCAGAGAAAATCCTTGCTATTTCCGTCTACGGCTTCAAGTTGTAATTCTGGTCTGAGTGAATACCGAATTCAAATGTGAAAATGTTCGCTATCAGGTTAGTTTTTAGTTAAATTCTTCGTCCCGCATGACCCTCAAACTGTATAAAATGACTTATATTACACATACGAGGTGTGTTCAACAATTAACGGGAATGTTTTCACTTTGCGGGATTGGAGAGTCCGATTGTCAAACTTTTTTTTATTATGTTGGTATGCATGCCCCTGAAGTATGATAAAACTTTCAGCTGTTTTCATTGTGGACTTTGTCTGTGACAGCCACTAAGGTTGGACGTGTTTTATGAGCTCGGCGATTTTCGTTTGTTAAAAGAAATGGATAGAAAAATTTGTATCAAATTTATCGTAAAAAATTAACAAAGTGTGTGAAACGTTAACAAAGGCCTATGGTGAGTCTGCTATGAGTAAATCAAGAGTTTACGAGTGGTATAAGCGTTTCCAAGAAGGCCGTGAAGACCATGAAGATAACGAACGCCCTGGACGCCCCAGCACATCAAAAATCGATGAAAACGTGGAAAAAGTGAAAGAAATGGTTGTGAACGATCGCCGAAGTCACAATTAGAGAGGTCGCTCATGATGTTGGAATATCGATTGGATCATGGCATGATATTTTTTTCAATTTTTTGGGTATGAAACGCGTGGCAGCAAATTCATTCCAAAATGGTTTTTGCGCCACGATAATGCACCAGCTCACACTTCATTGCTTGTTCGTAAATTTTTGGCCAAAAACAATACTGTAACGATGCCCCAGCCTCCATATTCGCCAGATATGGCTCCGTGTGACTTTTTCCTATTTCTAAAAATTAAGAGAACCTTGAAGGGCCGTCGTTTTACAGCCGCAGATGACATTAAAAGCGCATCGCTGAAAGAACTCAAGGCTTTCTCAAAGATCGAGTTTGAGAAGAGTTTCGGGGATCGGAAGAAGCGCTGGCACAAGGGCATAATCTCCAATGGGGACTATTTTGAAGGTGACAACATCAATGTATAAGAATAAATAAATACTATTTTCCGAAAATTAATATTCCCGTTAATTGTTGAACACACCTCGTGTACTGGCATCAAGAATCCCTTAACGAAGAGATATGCCTGAAAACAGGTAATATTAAAAACTTCGGCGGGCTAAATGATTGATTTCTTATGAAGTGGAGGCCTGATTTCCCTATCTGAATTTCCCCAAATGAAAATATTGTCTAATATTTAATAGGCAGATACTTATCAATGTTTACTCAAACTTCTACAATTAAGGATGCTTATTTTTCATTTAATAGCTTCTTCTAGTTCAATTCAATAAATGAAATCCTTTGCTTTAAAAAATGAAAAAGGAATCATTAATTAGACCAATATGGTGTGGACTCACAATATATTTATAGTCAAGAGAACTTAAAAAATGAATTTTGAAAATAGTGAAAAATTACAAACTAATGCGTTACGTTTTCATTCTAAATTATTGATATGCGAGAGGCCAAATTACAGCTGATACGAGATACTGAGATTTGTACGAAACAACCTCAGATGTAACCAAGGTAATAGAGAGTTTGAAGTGGCATAGATTTCCTCATGGCATTTTATGATCAAATGACCACTTAGTAGTATCCCATAGAAAAGATAAAAGATCTCTGGGATGTCACAACAATTCCTCCAATTCCTTACTGAGCTTTGAAGAGCTCAGGAGAGGGGGAATAGTGCCTGGCGTGGAAACATCGTCGCTTGTGGGGAAAACCCACCGACGAATCTAAGAAGCGGTGTGCAGGTATTTCCGGTACCAATGTCACGCAAATCAGACAAATTCTTCAAAATTTAAAACGTAACTGCATTAAACTATTTTATTAAAGTGCTGTATTAATTTTTTTAAAAATGATAAGACGAAAAGGATGAAAATTAGGATTTTATTCAAGCCTGTCCTCAAGTGATCACGAGATGGATCCTTACTAAACCCGCACGAGAAAAACAAACGCCTACCACAAAGAGAATTTTTATTATTTCAGAAGTCAAATAATGTAACACAAGGGTCTAAAATCCGAATGGATGGAAATATAAAAAATAATTCGCTGATGATGCTACCCATTGTAAACTTCATTTGACAACGGAGACGCAGAGCAGGAAAAATTTCTCAGACGAGACGAGGCATGAACTGCGTATTGCATATTTTTGCTGTCAGGCGGAAAAACCACCCGGAATTACGCGAATAATATCCATCCCTTCTTTCCAAAACTGCTCGAAAACAAGTCGTTTCTACAGAGCCTTGTCCCCTCGCCTGTATCCCGATGTCTCCTCATTTTAATTCCTGTCGAAATAAATCGGGATGAGCAGGAGAGGGAAAAGGATATGAGAGGCCGTGTAATCATGTCGTGGCGGGAATGGTGATAAATTTTAGGCCGCAAGGAAAAACGGTCCAAGGCTTTCCCTCGCGCAAAAATAAAAAATATCACTCTCTCTCACGCAGCTCAAGCCTTAACTCAGACATGCCATCGGTAATAGGGAACACCTGAGCCCCGCGCTCTGAACAACATGATCCGTCGAGCGTTTCAAAAGATGTCACTTTGGCCATCATCACACCGTGCATCTGGTATATATCTGGCAAAAATCGACAATTCTTTCCCACCAAAGAAATATCTCGGGAAACATCTAAATGATTATTATGACAGGTCTAAGACGAAGTTAAGAGTATAACTGGATATCATTGTTAAGGGCGCAGCACGGTCCTTGAGATGAATGAAGAGTATTTATGTCGGTAAATATGCCTGCTTATGATTACTCGTGGATGTACAGAAGCTGAAGCCCTAAAGTCACTACCATACAGTTACTTCCTTCAAGTATATAATGTGCTTCATATTCAAGCCAAACACGCCCACTTCAGGTAAGGTTCAGAGTGGTGTCTTTCACGCACGAGATGGTGTTCGGTGGACAAGCAGGCAGACATTATGAAAATTCTATACGGGACAAAACACTTGAAATTCTTCACTAGAGACCGGCGTAAGATCAATAACTAAACTGTCCACCAATGAACGCAGTGTGAGTCGAGTGGATGGACCGAGCGGAGGATTATATCTTCGGCGCCATGTCATACTGACGAATCAGAAAAATCATTTTTTTTTCATTTTGTCTATTACAAATGTTGAAAGTGCATTCAAAATAAGGGCCAATTTCATTTTAACTTTTTTATATTTGTCAAGTAAAATACCTTTAGGTATTTTTGGCAGGCTACATGCATTTTCCGAATTCATCAGATGCATGTCGTTACGTAGGGTACGATAACTGGATGCGAGTGCCATTCAAAAAGTTTGTGCGTAAGTTGTAGTAAGTGATGTAGTTGCCGTGTAATTGTGGGGGGGGGGAATTTCGCGAAAAATCATAGATATTTTCTTTTACTTCAATAAATAGGATGGATGAAAGGAAATTAAAGGAAAGTAATTCATTGGAAATAACACATTTTTTAACAATCGATTTGAGCAGCGATTACATCCGTTTATTTAAATAGCAGCTCCAATTACACATAGCTTCGTCATTGGTTCAACTCGTCCATTGGCTCTAACTATATTGAATCCTAAAGGGCCCTCGAAAAGTACCGTCGAACTAAATAGAAAAGCATACGCGTATCTTTGAAGTTAAAGGTGAATCGAAACAACCACCAACTGCTTCCAACAAACGATTCCAACTGCTAACAGAAAACAAAGTATTATTATTATTATCCGTGTTTACGGAATCTAATGGAGAGAGCTTCAACCAGGGGAGATTATCACGCCGTCAGGAATGGGAATTGAGCCACAAATCAGTCGAATCGAAAGACCATAAAGCATAAAAATTTCGCGTTCGTCCCCATCGTCATTATTTCAATCCTAAGATTGGTTTGCTGCAGCCCTCCATTCTTCCCTATTTAGTGTTAGTTCCCTCTCCCTCTGATAGGTTCCCTGTTTTACGTCCTTCTTAATTCGCCCCATGTGCTTGTCTCTTGGCTTTCCTGGCGGGATCCTTCAATTTTCTATTTCTATTATGTTTATGACTAATCCATTGTGCCTCAATGCGTGTCCAATCCATCTATTTTTTTTTTGCCGTGACATGGTTCTTTCCTCTTCTGCTCTTCCATATACTTCCTCGTTCCTCACTTTGTCCATTTAATCTTCAGCATTCTCCTCCAGAACAATGCTTCAAAGACTTCTATTCTTCCTTGGTCCACTTTTCCAATATTCCATGACTCCGATTCGTAGAGTGCCATGCTCCACACCAACGTTTTGACGAATTGCCTCCTTGTTCGCAATTTTATGTTTTTTTTAACGTGCTAGTTTCCCTTTTCAATGAACGCCTTCTTGGCTTGGGATATTCTTCGTCTGATGCCCGTCGAGCTTCTTCCATCCCATGTTATGCTGCTGCCCAGGTAGATGAAGGATTCCTCTTGCTCTAGTTTCACTCCTCGAATTGTGATAATTTGGCTTCTCTCTTCCACATACGAGGAGTTTAGTTGTCATCTTGTTGATGCTCATATTATATTCCCGAAGTACTTGGTCCATAGTATTCTGGTTTACTTGCAGGTCCTCTCGCGTCTCTGCTGCTCCTACTATATCATGTTGATTTCTTCGCCATTCACCTCGACTCCTTGATGCCCAATTCTTGCACTGCCTTAATTGCCTCTTCTTGATATACGTTGAATTTAGCTGGCGAGAGGTCGAGTCTTACTCCTTTGCTTATATTGGCTTCCATTTTCCTTCCGTTTTTCATTTGCATGGTTGTTACCCGATTCTTGTAGAGGTGATGGATTCTTCTCCTGTCGTAGTCCATTCCAAGCGATTCTAGAATCTTGAACATTTGGTTCCATTCGACATTATCGAAGTTCTTCTACAAGTCCACGAATGTCGCACATGTTTGCTTACATGAATCAATTTTTCGGTCAGTACCCTCAAGCTGAGTATTGCCTCTCTTTCTCCTCGGTTTTTCCTGAATCCAAATTGGTTTTCCGAGAGGCTTTCTTCTACCTTTCCTTTCATTCGTCGGCTGATTATCCGAGTAACTATTTTCGATGAATGAGATTTCGGGCCAATGGTCTGGTTCTTCGCATTTATCTGTTCTAGGTACATACCAAATCAATGAAAACTAAAAACATATTATTCGTCGAGTGACTTTTAATCCAAGAAATCGAAGAGGATGGAAATTAATTAACTTACGCATGGTCACCGGGTGCGTGAGCAACTGAAGAATCACGGGAGGAAAGAATCTTTGTTATCAATGCTCACCTACTGTTCGCATGGTGGGAAGAACACTGGCATATTCCAGGAAATTACTCACCTGAAAAGATAAATAAGATAACATTAGCTTAACGGTCAATGCAAATTACTCTTCTTAGACAAACTCAGAGGTGTTCATTAACCAGGTCTACATAAGATGGATAAGGAATATGCGCGAGACATGAAAACTGCAACCAGGCAACAGCACTTATAAGTGAAAGTATAAGGAAAATATTATTGCCACACAAAATACATGGAAGGACAAATAATAATTGCCGGTGATTAAAGAGTAATTCACTCTCATAGAAAATAACCTGCACTTCTCGTCCAATCCTGAAATGGCTAGAAGAGAAGGGGTTAATCTCAAAATTATAGGTAAAAAAAATTACTGAAGCGGTGAATACCGTTTTGAGAAATTCAACTTCGACGTATTTTCGAATCGAAGAACAACTTATCGTTTTTCAATTTCGTAAGCGGTACTTTTGAAAAATGTTTGAAATTGCAAACATTTTCAATACCATTTCATACCAAAGTAAATTCAGCAGAGCGGTGGAGGCAAAACACTGTCATTCCACCCGTATGGACCGGAAAGCTTAAGCATTGTAAGAAGAAAAGAAAGAAAGTTTTTGAGAAAGAAGAAAATTTTAACGATCATTGATATAATTTATAAAAAAGACACGACTGCAATTAATTGATAATATTTAAAAACATAATCTGATTATTATTGTATAAATAGTTATATTCCGAAAATATGAACAAGAAATATGCTTGGATACATGCTAACAGTGTTGGTTTCAACCGTAATGGTTCTTACCATGCAAAAATGACACTTCAATATTAATGATCAGTCCTTCAAAAATGCTTTCTAAGACATGAAGTACAAAGGTAATTAAGGCATTGTAATGGTTTTAGTTTATACCGATTTATTTTCACCCAATCACAATGTATACTCGAGTAATAACTTCTCAATCGGTTCCTTAGCCATGGCTTCCCAGCTTTTCGACGACCTTTAATCAATTCATCCATCATTGCGAAATATGAGTGATATATATTTTAATCCAACCCAAGACCTAACTACAGATTTACCCTAAGGAAAATATTTTCATCTCAAAGCAAAGGGAAAGGCTTTCTGGGGCTCTCCACGGAAAGACCAAGGGCACTCTCAGAATGTGGACATTAAATTACACATTCACTGAATGCTACGAGGCATGGCAAAGCAGCCCTCTGCTGATAAATAATCTCCCTTTAAGGTTTCCACGTACTCCTTTTTTAATTTCGATACGTACCACTAGGGAGGGATAGCGCGGAGGGTACGAAGGGCTCATAACTGGACCCGTCTCCAACCCGCGGGGCACTTGGCGCGTGCTATAAATTTCCCTTTTTTTCCCTGAGACTTTTCTCCGAAAGTGAGAAACAAGGAAAAGTTCATTAAGGAAGCTTCATTTATGAGGAAAAACTGCTCAGACACGAAAATGGAAATGCAAAAAAGAACAATATAATAATTAAATGAAAAACTATCTGGAAATTCTTATTTGCCTGAACTTAGCATTGCAAGCGGGGCTTCTGGCACAGCTGCCGCGGATATTATCACAGCCAAATGATCGCCAGCGTTTCCTTCTTTGGTTCCATGAAATCCCTGCATGAAGCCATTTATTCCACAGGACACGCCCCGACTCAATGCCATATTTCGTAAAAAATTACTGAGGCTATTAAAATAAAATATGAACAAGTAAAAGAAGTCGAGAAGATGAACTTTCTCCCTAGTGTCAGATTAAAGGCGATTGTTTTACAGTGGAACAAGATGGCATTGACAAGGTATAGCCGGAATGAACACCTGCTTTTGTAATTAAATGGAAAAGCATTATGAAATGTATGAAAAGCAGTAACTTTGTTTTATCAGGAAACAAGTTTGAGTACTAGGTTTGTATTTGAGGACGTTTTCTCTCCAGGCCTCAAGATATTTTAGCGCCATATTTATACGGATAGCATCGGGTTCAAACACAAATATATATGATAATAGTTTTGCTGCTTCATACAAGTGTTTGTTACACTTTGAATATTTTTGCATTTCAACGCATTTTGCGATAATTTTAAAGAAAGAAAATATTTATTTTAGTCAACATAGAGCAAGCGACAGATAGAATTTTACTCGTAGAGATTAAAGCAGAGCCGACGAACTTGGTCATTATTCAGGTATACATGCCACCGAGCAACCACAAGGAGGAAGAAGTCGATAGGATGTATGATGAGTTAGAGGATATCATCGCGAGTGTTCCTGCAGGGAAACATTTGATAGTGATGGGGGATTGGAATGCGACGGTAGGCGAAGGAAGAGATGGTGGTGAGGTGGGGGACTATGGGTTAGGCACGAGGAATGAACGCGGGGAGAAAGCAATTGAATTCTGCAGGAGACAGGGGTTAGTCATCACTAACACATGGTTTAGACACCACAAAAGGCGTAGGTATACATGGAAAATGCCAGGTGACTCAGAAAGGTATCAGTTAGATTATATTATGGTTAGGCACAGGTTTAGGAACAGTGTGATAAATTCGCACAGTTTCCCAGGAGCGGATGCGGACTCTGACCACAATTTAGTTGTTATGAAATGTAATGTTCGTTTCAAGAAGATAAGGCAAGGGCGGCGGGTTAAAAAATGGAATTTAGAAGCAGTAAATGAATTAACGAGGAAGGAGTATCAGGAGGCTGTAGAGAAAATGATGGATGACGGTAAAGAACTGAGTGCTATCGAAGAAAAATGGGAATGTATCAAGAAAGGGATTGGAAGCCGCTAAAGACACTATAGGAACCGTTAACGGGAAAAGGATAAGGAAACCATGGGTAACGGATGAGATGATTGCGAAGATGGATGAGAGAAGAAGATGGAAAAATGTAAACACAGAGTTAGGCAAAATGAAGTACAAAGAGTTAAACAATAAATTGAGAAGGGCCACAAATAAAGCAAAAGAAGAATGGTGGAGAACGCAATGCGAGGATATGGAAAGTTTACAGAAGAAGGGTGAAATTGGTGCTCTATACAGCAAGGTTAAGTTATTATCGGGAAGTAAGAAGGCAAGATCTGTGCTAACAGTTAAAGATAAGTGGGGTAGGGTAATAGTTGAACCAGGAAAAATCCAAGAGAGATGGAAGGAATATATAGAAACACTGTATGGTAAAGAACTTAGGCCGACAAGGTTAGACATAGAAAAGGAACATGACGTAGAAGAAGATAGCTTAGGTCCAGGCATACTCGACGATGAAATAGAAAGGGCATTAAAGGAGATGAAAGCAAATAAGGCTGTGGGGGTGTACAATATTCCTGTAGAAATGTTGAAATGGTTAGGGAAAGGTGGGAAGAAGGCCATATATGGACTGATTCGTAGTATCTATGAGGAAGGAATCTGGCCGGAAGATTTTGTGAGATCGGTGTTAGTTCCTATTCCAAAAAAGGCAAAGGCTTCGTCATGTGAGGATTACAGAACAATAAGTTTGATATCCCACGCAGCTAAAGTTATTCTCAGGATCATCAACAAAAGGATAGAGAGTAAGGCAAATGATTACTTAGGGGATGATCAGTTTGGGTTCAGGAAAGGAAGAGGTACGCGTGATGCCATTGCAGTAATGAGATCACTAGTCGAGAGGAATATAGAATACAATCAGGACGTTTTTGCCTGTTTTGTAGATTTCGAAAAAGCGTTTGATAGAGTGAATTGGGAAAAATTAATGCGTGTATTGCAGAAAATAGGAATGGATTGGAGGGACAGGAGACTGATCCGCAACCTGTACATGTCTCAGACTGCTCAGGTGCGAGTGGGGAACGGAGAGTCTGGATGGGCAGTGTTAGGAAGAGGTGTAAGGCAGGGTTGCCCATTGTCACCGGTACTGTTCAACGTATATGTAGAGGAAATGATTAAAGAGGCATGGGAAGAACTGGAGGTAGGAATGAAAGTCGGAGGGGAACTCGTAAAATCGGTTAGGTTTGCTGATGACCAAGCATTAGTTGCTCAGTCAGCCAAGGGGTTGCAAGCATTGTTGAGTGAATTGGAGGTTCAGTGCGATAAATATGGGATGAGAATCAATATTAATAAAACAAAGGTTATGCGATTTTCCAGAAAGAAAAAGGCTAAGCTAAATATTAAAATAGGCGGGGAAAGAATAGAGCAGGTAGAGCAGTTTACATATCTCGGAAGTGTTTTGGACCAATACGGTCAAAGTGGTAGGGACGTAAGGAGAAGAATTGCGCTAGGCAAGGAGGCTTTCTCAAGGAGGAGGGAGTTGATGACGGGGACGTTGAGTAGGGATGTTAAGACAAGACTCGTAAAAACTCTGATATGGAGCGTAGCTATGTACGGCGCGGAAACGTGGTCGCTGAAGCAGGAGGATAGACGTAGATTGGAGGCTTTTGAAATGTGGGTGTGGAGAAGAATGGAGAAGGTGAAATGGACCGAAAGGAAAACAAATGAGGAAGTACTGGAAATGGTGGGGGAGGAGAGGGGTTTGTTGAGAGAAATCCTATGGAGGCAGGAAAAATGGATGAAAGGCGTATTGAGCGGTAGTGGAATGTTGAAGAGGGTAATAGAGGGGAGAATGTTGGGCAAGCGAGGTAAGGGTAGGAACAGGATAAGGATGTTGGACGGGATGAAGGGAGGAAAGAAGTACACCGAGATGAAGAGGGACCTGATATAGATTAGTTTGCTAGGTGGGGAGTCACAAAATGTTTATTTGATAGTTGTGTCCATCCAAAAACCTACCTTAACCGGTAGATTACCTAATAATAATAATCCCTCCCCATTCTCCAAGTTTACGCGTCACATCTAATGAACCGTCATTTCCTTTGCCTGTAACGTCTTCAAAAATTCAATATTTTATAAATAATTGTACATAATATAGATATAGTAATGTGGAACAAATCAAAGAGAAGCTGGAGTGAAATTTGGGGCTAAGGGATAGAAGATGATTGATCAGACTGAAAAAACAAATTGATTCAAAATCTATATTACATATTTCCATTCTTACAGAGAATCCACGCTCAAGGCCTCCATGATTTCACAAAAGGTACTTTAAATACGCGCCGACAGTTCTCTTTGCACCCCCACAAGCTAATTTAGCCATTTATTAGCAAATTTTAACGTAGCAAAAGCCCCATACATTCTAATGAGGGTAAAAAATAAGAGAAACTTTTCACTTTCACACACTTCTAGTGTTCTACGACCATGGTTTCTATGCTGCGCATCATCATCGACTTTAACCCGTAAAGAATGTGAGCCCATTGCTAAAAATTGCGTTCCCTTAAAAGTTTATCTAGAAAACAAAACTCAGAAATTTTATAGCATCGCAAAATCTTAAATTTATTGAAAAGAAAATCAAATTAAAAATTAAATAAACGCCAGTTTAGTTTGTACTTTTATTTACAGTTTTAATGAACAAATCGCCAATTAGTATTTCTTTTTTACATTTCCCTCGTGTACTTCCTCGGAAACCTTGCGATATTTAGGGACAGTATAATAAACAACGATGTTTCATTCATTTTATTCTCTATCAAGACTATTCACCTTCAACGCTACAACGAAAAAATAGCAAAGCGAATATTGAGTCTGTCAGGGAGCAACTATTCCTCAACTACGATGATTTTAATCTTTCCCCACTAGACCTCATTCCTTGTCTGGTTCACTATTTGAGGAAATGGGAAATTTGAGGTTATCCTTTTCACGAATGGTATCCAATTAATGAATTGAAAATGAAAAACTAACAAGATGTTTTCGTGGCATGAGAAACTGTACACGACGACCACAGAGGCATTAGATTGTAATCCAGATAGCGTTGATTAAAATCGGAAGCCCTAAAATGCAGAGAGGCGGCATTCCTTCTTCCCCTCCGGACCTTTCCAAGGGTTATTAAGTTTTCGTTTCATACCCAATGCCGAAGTGGGTGCCACCTTTCAAACAGATGGCTCCGTTTCTCTCTCACTTCTTCACGTTTAATAAACAAATATCGAGTACGTTCATCGAAGTTTCCACAAACTAAGATTCATCGCCGAAAAAATAGTTCCACCTGCTCACCTCATCAGGAATTTCACCGAATTACCTCTAAAACGTCAGATTCAAAACACTTCTGTCGTGGTAAAACGAGAGAGCATGAACACTGAGTAATAAACTGTGAAAACCTAATTTTAAACCTTAATCAAAGGACACTGGAAAGCAGAGTCTTTGTTTCGTCAAGTAGGAGGAACGTGGATAATTTTTTCCCTCTTGCCTAAAGGTACCTAATGCCTACTGTTATCATATAATCACGGTGCGAGATCAGGCATATAAATTAGGTGATATTACTTATTTCTGAGACGTTTTTAGCCATATTTAGTAACGAATACCCAATATGTTTTCTTATTCTTTGGTCAAAATATTTTAACTTTACATAGTCATAAAAAACGTCTTTGCTGGAAAGAGATAGTCCTTTCTTCCACCCACCCCCTCATCGTTTAAAAATAGACGAATAACCATTACAACAAAGAGCGTAGAAAAATTACAATGCTTCATCAAGAAAAACTTTGGATGGGGCATGAAAATATGTATACATTTGTGGGAAAGCGTAATAAGTTTAAAATAAGTATACAGCACTGAATTATAAGTACTTCTGTATCGTAATACCGGTCTTTACCTAGCTATTTATTAGCAATGTCTGTTCTTTTGGTACCTTAAGTATTTCTACTCAGCTAACTATATTTCAGTCTACATCCCAGAGAAATCTTTTTATTCCAATCAATATACACGGTTAGAAAAGTTTCATTTATCACACGATCAAACTTTTCGAATAAATAGCAATGGGGTATTAAATGTTTCTTTACGACTGTTAATATTTCCAGGCGAGAGTCACATTAAAGAGGAAAGGCTACATTCATATTGGGTCAGATTTATAAAATATGTGTAATTTTCTCTTTCCTTCGAATCATTGTTTACCTATAATTCATCCTACAAGGATTTTCAATTTTCTTGTTTCCAGAAAAGTTACTTTGGGAAATTGGTTGCTCCCAACCTTTACGAAACAATAACTAGTCTGATTTTTACTTAGTAATATTGGCAATATTTAGAGACCAGCACTTCCGGCTGAACGTTACTGAGAGTCTGGGTGAATTTGTGCATTCAAATAAAAACACACAACGTAAGTATTTCAATGCGTTGTTTTCTGATACACTAACGCAATCTCTCAAAAGGTTCAGCGGATGCGAAGGCAAAACAATCGCCACGGCCGTCGTCTCCATGCAGAGGCAGATCTAGTTATGGAAAGGGAATGGTTCTCTGTGAAATAAGTACGCTTGGGGTGATTTTAATCAGCATCAAAGGAGTGAAAGTTGCTATGAAATGTTCTGTAATACAAGATGTCTCGCAGTCAATTGCTGCCTTTTCCACCTGGGGAAATAAGAGCAAGCAGCAATGATTCATCCGACCAATTTCAGGTAATAAATGCATTCAATCAGCAAAAATTATGTTACATACAGTAATTATTATTTAAAAATGACAAATGAAATATTAAAAAAACACATACATTTCAATCAATTGGACATCTTAACAGTTAGTTTCGTTAATTCCATTTTCCCTTTTTCTCTTAAAAAACTTTACAGATCATTCAATTAGTTTTCTCGGGTTTCCCACCGGGTCAGGTTGATGAAATGCACCGAGTGAATCACTTCACCCTGAAGACGATGGCAAAGTCAGCCTTCGAAACGTCGGTGCACTTCATCAACCTGACCCGGTGGGAAACCCGAGAAAAATTCTTGAATACCATACGCCGGGAAAACCTGAGATCCTTCTTTACAGATCACGATTGCTTAACAAGTGATGGTGCCACGTTAAAAACTATTG
Organism: Hetaerina titia; assembly: GCA_037158775.1. Classification (NCBI taxonomy): domain Eukaryota; kingdom Metazoa; phylum Arthropoda; class Insecta; order Odonata; family Calopterygidae; genus Hetaerina; species Hetaerina titia. The sequence goes on from CM073772.1 coordinate 120,668,378, forward strand.
ACGAGACCATCGTCAAACCACCTCAATTATTATCCCCAATATTGCTATGATGGAGAAAAAAGAGAATATAAGTCCTGGAAACTGCGAAACTCAGCCTAATAGACACTGTGTGTTGCGCTCGGCAGCAGAGGAGACAAGGCTTCCGCGGTCGTCATCCCACGAAACATTCGCAAAGGAAAACCGACAGCAGCAGGGCAGAAGACGCAGAAGAAGAAGGCGAAATTAGAGAATATTAAGCGAGAGATAGAAAGTGGTACTATAGATGTTTTTGGAGGGGAATCCGTCAAATCCGTAAAATCGGTTAGGTTTGCTGATGACCAAGCATTACTTGCTCAGTCAGCCAAGGGGTTGCAAGCATTGCTGAGTGAATTGTAGGTTCATTGCGATAAATATGGGATGAGAATCATTATTAATAAAACAAAGGTTGTGCGATTTTCCAGAAAGAAAAAGGCTAAGCTAAATATTAAAATAGGAGAGCAAAAAGGAAGGTACTAGGGATGGTGGGTGAGGAGAGGGGTTTGTTTGGAGAAATCCTATGGAGGCAGGAAAACCGGATGAAGGGTGTATTGATCGGTAGTGGGATGTTGAAGACTGTAATAGAGGGGGAGAATATTAGGCTAACGAGGAATGGGCAGTACCAGGAGAAGGATGTTAGACGGGATGAAGGGAGGAAGGAAGTACACAGAGATGAAAAGGGATTTGATGTAGAGTAGGGACTGGATTGGGTTTTGTTTGGAGTCACAAAATACTTATTTAATAGTTGCGTCCATCCAAGAACCTACCTTAACAGGTAGATTACCATATAATTATACTGCTTGACTTAAACCACGAATTGATTTCATCCACGTCTATTCATCGCTCGAAATTATTTCCAACAACGTACTTTATGCATGGAGATCACCTGAAAATATTTAAGCTCATGTATTTCAATCTCTTACGAAAACACCAATCTCTCCCATAGTAGTAGTGCCTACAGAATATAAGATCTGAAAAGAATAGGCAAGAAATTTGTAAACAGAAAGAAAACGAAATAAGAGAGTATTTAAAATGACACCGACGAAGGGCCCGTTGCCAAAAATGATCAACTTCACATCCTACCCGAGGAGAGCCTCGCATCGTGAGAACGCGTGACATAAATCCTCCCGGGTTTTTTTTATCACCGCCCATTCTAGTACCATTCGAGTCATTTTTATCAGTTAATTGGTGAAGGTTTGAGACTCCTGTTGAAATATGAACTCCTATTTTTGCCTTTTTGTTAAGTAAAACGCGGGTCGCGGTGGTCTAGCGGGTAGAGCGTTGGACTGCTGACCAGAGGGTCCCGGGTTCGATTCCCGGGCAAGGCACTTTGGGCCCCTGCAGCTCCACCCAAGCTAGTTGAATTTTCGGGTACCAGATCTTCCTGGGAAACCATAACCGGCGCAGGGAAAGGAACTGGCCCCCCTACCCTGATGTGTCAATATTCACACGCCGTCGGGCTTGGTACATCGGGGTGAGCTCTACCATTACCTACTAAACCGACCTTCGGGTTGATTACTGTGTTTATGGTTTTTATTAAGTAAAATGCAGCTTCCTTGTGACATTGTGAATAAGTCGTAAGAAGATAAACGAAATCACGTTTATCACTCTAAGAATCAGAAATATCTCGTTCACCGTAATGATTCAGTTATTCATCATTGGGTTTCAAAATATAACAGAAGACATTATTCCCGAACGGTTAAAAAATCCCGGCAAAATAAAAAAAACGCCGATGTCTTTATTGCACGTATATTTGGTAGAAGCGCATCACCGATGAAGCTTGAAATGGTTAAGTAACCCCTTAAACGGAATGCCAAAACCCATTTTCTTCGGTGAGAGTCGACATCTCGCCTCCCCTCCAAATCCTTCCGCTTAACCCCCCCCCCCACGTGACCCCCGCAGGGGGTCGATCGGCGTGTCGACATCATATTCCGAAGACCTCTGGAATCTTCGCCACCGCCGTCATTTCGCTCCCCACCCTTCAACCCCCCTGCCCCGCCATTCCCCTCATGCCACCCTATTCTGCTCACTAAATTTCCCACGGAGTGATAAGAGTGGTTCTGAGTGCTGCTAACTTGATCAATTAGGGGGACAAGTGTTTTTTGCCTCTTGTCCCGTCCCCTTCCTCGCCCCCTCTTCCTCTCTCCCCAATCTCGGCACCACCATCGCCACCCACGCCCCTTCAACACTGTCTCTTCCTTCCCTCGTTATGAGCGGCCCTCTTTTTAACGAGCAGTTTAGCCCCTCCATCTATATTCGCACGCAATGCACCCATTTCTCGCCCAAGTCACATTTCCGTTTGCCAAATGAAAAACAAGACATCCGAGCTGCATACTAGTTGGTGTGGCGATTTCAAACTGATAATAATGTACCTTTCCCATACTTCGCCAATGAATTATTTCACCATCAGAGAAAAAGTTAAACACCTCCCGAGTGACAAAAAATAGAGACTGCACGTCGAACTAAAGCTGCACATTTAAACAGTCTGCAAAAATGAAACTTCGGATTACATGTTCATTTCATAAAATTTCTCTGAGTTTTTAATGAGGAAGACGATCGGAACATCTTTCATATTCGCACCGAACTTAACGAATTGGGTTACACCGGGTAGTTATTGGTTAGGAGGAATTGGACGGAACGAGGAGACTATATTTTTATCTGTTGTCTACGCGCCACTACTGGTTTATTTAGAAAATTAAATAAATTTTAACACATTTCAACATTTTGGAAAAATTTGGATAGAGAATTGAGGATATTTTTTTAATGTTCCAATTCACTTTTCTTCGAAAATTACTCTCAATGGGAATGGGTCAATTGTCCATCAACCCAACTAAGATAGTGTGCACAAAAGAGTTACCCTAATTTGTGATTTTTTAAGGAGTATATGAGGACAAAATTTTTTAAAGGGTATAAAGGGTATGAGAGTACAAAGAGATGTATGGTCTGTTAAATGAAACAAAGGAGAGGATGAAAGAGAAAATATTCGATCGGAAACAAAGAGAGGAGGGAATGCGTATTTGATTTCTGGAACTATGCATAAGGAAGCTTTAGAAGGGCTACGATGTACGGGGGCTGTTTTATTAAAGCCTTTTACAGAGAAGACTGAATTGTAACGAAACAGAACCGAATATCACTCCCAAATTGTCTTAAAAAAATGAAGCCCATAAATAGTTTCCACCCATCTGCGTCGAGCCACGCTTCCTCTTTATCGCCCATTTTTTCTCTCCTCCTCCATTCTTCTGCCCCCCCATCGCATCCTTTTCTCCCCCTGGGCATCACTTTATCCCTCGTCGAGTATATCTCGGCCTCAAGAGTCTCCTCTCCCACCGTTAATTCTCCTTCTCTTCCATTGACTCTCTCTCCCGCCTTCCAAATAACTCCCATCCGCCGCCAAAAAGGGTTCCCCACACGGCATTTACACCGCTCCTTCCCGTGCCCCCATTCCTTTTGGCCCATCTCTCCAACAGAATTCCTCTTTCCGATTTGCTCGCTTCGAAGCAAAACTTAATTTGCATGGGAAATTTGCGTGTTGAAAGCTTATGAAGACGGAAAAGGCAATCGAGGAGAAAATATCTCCCTCGGACCCCCCTTCCCCCGTCGGACCCGCATTAGGAGTCCGGATAGTGTGACGTGGCAAACTGCAGCGTCCCCGCGAAAAATGAGAAGATTGACGGGGATTGGTTTGAAAATAGACTTGATGCAAGGGCAATTTCTGCTCACGTTGGAATGACCCATTTCCGTGCTAATTAATATTCTTTCGGACAAATAGGTGGACAATAAAGACACACTGAGATTTTTTTAAAACGTCAATTCCTGAAAAAGCGAAAATGAAATACTGAAATTAGGCGACTCGGAAAAAACGGTCCTCCACCATTTTCAACCACATTGGAATAAAAATAACATGATCTTGATGGGTTTCAAGAGTTTCTATTCCCCAATGGTAAACTAAGCAGCTGGAAGTCTTCTTTTAATTAAATTAATCTCGAGAATCCTTTAGATTATACACGGAAAAAGTGCCTCGTCGCTCTGTTGGCTGTTTGCAGAGCATAGAAAATAAGGTAAAAGTGTAAACGATTTTTTTCACTCAAATAGGATGGAAAAAGAGATATATTTTCCGGGTGGCTTTTCTGAAAGAAGCCCTTACTGGACGAGATGAGAGTGATCCATAAAAAATGTGCTCGACTTCGAGCGAATGTCTTTTGGACGCATTGAAAAGTACTTACATTAAATAAATAAAGACTATTTTTAAGTTTTACTGCTTTATTCAAAGAATCAACTAAAATATGATCATTACGTGTACATGAAATTCTTGAGCCTTCTCGTATACAATGCAATTTAAAAAATAATTGTGCATTCAAATTAACATCTCTTTCTGCTCACGAAGTTATTCTGTATCTAACTCTTCGAAATTGAAATAATTAATTCATCACGCGAAAGAAAAATGCACGAATGTAATTAATTAATATATGTTTTGGTTTTTACAATTACGAGACTTTTTATAACTCCCCAAGAAATGCCAATTATTAAGAGGAACTATGTATTGTCTCCAAAAAATGTTCTAATAACAGAACTTCAATGTGCAGGCTTTCCCTGCCAAGCCCCTTGTTTGTACAATTCTCCATTGACCAGCTTCAAATCCAATACTTATGAGAATATGTTCTATAATCAATGTAGGCATATAATTGCGCTGAAAATAAAAAATATCACCGACAAACCACGTAAAGCTTCTACAGGATGAACGGACTTCCTGTTCAAGGGGATGAAATCTTTGAAAGTAGCCCCATCCCACAGATGCAACTGCCTGGGAAAGGACGACAGTTATCCTGCTACGCCATCTTTGGCCTATCATCAGGAGCCATTAAAGCATACTTGGATAAATGTGGTTTTCAATAAACCATAAGAATTTTATTATTATAAATGAGTGCAATCGAACGGCCAAAGTAGGTCACTCTTGGATCTTGAGGCATGCTACATTTTGAAGCACCACCTTACACAACACAAAATAAATACTCCAAAACCTACATTAAAATAGACCATTTAAATCTACATGCTTCCATAAACATCCTAACTTCTGCCACAATCTTCAACATGCCATTCAATATGTCATGCATCTTATTTTCCTGACTTCTTAAAATTTCTCTCGACAACCCGTGGGATGCCTAGAACTTCGTTTCTTTCCTTTCCGTCCGTCCATTTCATTTGTTTCATCCACCTCCACACCCGAATCTCATAAATTTCCACATACGCATGGCAATCCTCTTACCTAAACGATCAAGCTTCCGCTAGGTGCAATACTACACTCCGTATTAATATTTGTTTTTAAACCACAGAAAAATGAACTAATGAGCAGTTGTTTGATATTATTACACTCACATTTTCTGAGAAATCTGACTTGTTTTAACGTGGTTTTAAAGTCGATATTCCACACTTGATGTAGAGTAGGCTGCTGGATTGCATTTTGCTAGGAGTCACAAAATATTTATTTGGTAGTTGTGTCCATCCGTAAACCTACCTTAACCGGTATTTTACCTTATAATAAAATAATTCCACACTCGTTGAGAGAGAGAGAGAGAGGGAGATGGAAGGTGAAACTGTTGAGGAGGAACCCGGGAGTAGTGCAATACTCATTTCTGAGATTCGAACTGGAAGCCGTCAGCGATTTGAGATCACCATTTTACATCCCGCGGAGAATAACAGATTAATCGCCTCTCTCTTTCCTCGATTCTCACGCCTTTCTCAGCCTCTGACCGCGGATGCTATTCAATTCATTCAGTCGCACCGAAATACAACGGGTTACACCCTCCTCGAGATGAGTGTAGACACTTCAAATGGCACACAGCCCCAGCCTCTCCGGCCTGCCCGGGACTCTCTAGGGAAGGGGAAGGGAGCGCGGGGGCCGACGACGCACACACTCCGTCTTTATTCGCGATTTTTGAAAGCTGAACTGAACTCAGCTGGTGAAGCAGGAAAACTGGCTGACTTAAATCTGTAAAGAAAATAGGAGAGGAACAGGGGAGGGCCCACGACCGCCACAAGAGCGAGTGTTAGTCAGTTGACTTTGTAAAAACGCACCTTTTTGACGATGGTCTGTGGAAAAAAATTACCATTGTTTCCACATGAAATAGAAAAACGACGTCATTTACGTAATGGTGGCATCCATTTTGGAAGTCAAGTATCAATTGATTCTCTGACGTCACTTTGAAGTAACTTTCAGATCCTCTTAAAAAGGTAATTACAAAAAGAAATATCAAATTGCCAATTATTGTATATCGGATATTATTTTCGAATAACAATCACTAAGTAAACAGCGAGAAAAATTCTATTCCGATGGAAAGAGAGGCAATAGCAGAGAAATTAACGCACCAAAAAGGTCAAATGAGATTTTTACCTCTTCAATGTCAACCCAAACACAATATTAATGCGAAACAATATTTTATTTTAAATCATCCTAAAATGCTGATCAGTATTTTCCTTTTCCGTGAAGTACGACTATTCGTGTTTTTTAGAATAGTTTCTCAGGAATTATTTTTTGAAAATTCTTTGTGTGTGCATATGGACTCGTTTCGTCTTTTATTATAATGGCATACATATAGAGATCATAAATCTTGAATTAATACCCGACCTTTTTGATAATATTCATGAAAACTAACAGCCAGATGATTGTATAATTAGATAAGTGGGTGAGGACTAAAGTTGGTATTTTAATTATGATTTATGTCAGTGTGAATCTTAAGGAATGTCTATATCACAAGAAGTAGTCAATGGAACAGTTAATATTTAGGTTAATTACCAGATTAGGTACCAGTAAATGATCAGTGTTCACTAAAACCAAGGAAATTCGATTTAAGATGATGGAAAACGATACTCAGCCATTAGGTTAGTCAACTCACAACAGGAATTCGAGCCAAAGCAATTATGTTGCCCACGGAATTCTAAATGATGTTTAATGATTAAGTTGCAATATCGAGATATTTGTATGAGAAGCATAATGATATTTACAAGGGCAAGTGTAAAGTAGTCATCTATCGGTATAACATTATTTCAAGGGCACAATTTAATGTTGAGCTGCAGAGTGTGCAGTCCTGACCTAGTATATACTATGTGAACACAAAAAGGTTAAAACCAGCGATGTTTTATGAGGATTGGATGATTCACCAATTAAATTATAATATATTCACGTTAAATATTACACCGAATTGATATCCTTGAGATGGTAAAGTCCTTGAAAATTATAACCATTATTTAGGATGTTTACTAAACGGAAGGAAAATTAACGAGTATTCCCACTGAAAAATAAGTACTTCTACTGAAAATGTATCTAGCATTTTAGGTTTCACTGAAACATAACATCAATATCTAAAGAGATATCACGCGTACACGATGCCACAACACTGCGGCAAGTTAACCAGGATTCCCTCGGGCAATATTCCATTCCTTAGCAGCATTGAAAACACGGGTTCTGCTTCAAATTGGTCGAGCGACGGCGAAGTTCACCGCCACCGAATGAAAGATCTTGAACTAAGAGAGGTGAGTTTTATGAATGGCCCCGAAACAAAGGAGGCACGTAGTCACCGTCTGCCTCCCTCTGCCGGGCGGGCGAGATAATTAGCAATTCACCGCCGAAGCCAATGCAGGAGACCGCGCAGAGATTAGTCCGTGAGCGAAATAGTTTCAGTTTGCCTGCCTCAAACGCATTTCAGGTAATATCTCCACCTGATGAAGCAAAGTTCTCGCTAAATCCGTGAAACGACCTCCTCTCCACCTTCATCGTATACATATCAATTTGTCGAGTGATGCACGAAGCCACCTAACGCGATAAAAAATAATAATGGGCAGCAATTCTTTTTCTGCAAAAGCATCCTCTCCCCAAAATAGCGAAAACATGGAGGACAGAGGCCCGGCCGTCCTCGCATTAGACTCAAGTCCTCGAGAACAAACTGCCCCCTCCTCCCCCTTCCCTCCCGACAAAATCCTCCGCAAACGATCCACGAAGGGGCAGTCGCGAATGCCGCACCCTCACACACCTTCGGCAATGTAAATAAAGTGTGAGCCGGATAGAATTGCATCGTGGGAGAAGAAGCATATCCAATCCGTCCCTTTCTTTTGAGAGATGTCAGTGAGGAACAAGTATTACGGGACGACGGTTCGGTTGTGTGGTGGCCTGGTCGGAAGGAAAAAAGTTAACTTTTCACCAATTCTTTCGTCCCTCTCCCTTCGGAAAATTTCGAAGAGAAACAGAGGACAGCATGTTTCCCGCTGAGCCAAGGGTGCGAGCCTAATTCGCCGGAGGTACCCCGAAAGAATACGACCTTCCCCACATAACTAAGGAAATAAGGTAACCCACTATTCCAGACCCTTCCCAAACCCTCACGATGATATTTTTCCCCACTCAGTCAGTCTTTTTCCCTAACCTAAGCGATGTTGGTGAACATGAAAAATGATTAAATAATGGATGTGACATTCATTTATCTATCCTAGGATAAGGGAGACACGAACGAGAGAGAGGGTGAAATAGAGGAATAAATTAATGAAGGGGCAGGGAATGCCTTCATTGGCCAGTTTTCTCAATTTTGGAATCCTCAGCCGTTTATGGGGGGGGGTATTAATGGTACCGGGTATTAAGGCGATAAAATAAATTTGGTTTAAGAAGAGCTGCCAAAAATAATTAAAATAATTACATCCGTCGCAGAAACTCCTCCGAGTAAATAAAAGAAAGGGTGAACGTCCATCTGTTGGCTCCGTGTCAGATGTGTAATTAAAATATACGTCGAATCTTTAAAAGACGTGCCAAGAGCCTCGTTCTTGGTTTTTTTTCAATTTATTTCGCGTGGTATCTCCAATCTCCAGCGTCGTCCTCCTTTTAATAAGCATTCCCCTTTAGCGCATTCCATTCTGAGAAGCTGAAGGGGATCGTTTTTGAGGGGAAGAGATTAATACAAAAGTGCTAAAGGGAAAAAGTGGGTGGGACATGAGAGGATCTTAAACCCAGAAGTTAAGGATACAATTTTTAATTACGGAGTGTAGTTTTCAGAGGGAAAGCCTCGGGGCAAGGGGGCGCGATGGCAAAAGGAAGAAATGCCGACGAAGGAATAGGTGACAATTAGGAGGCGGAAGAGACGCGAGATGCAAATAACGTATTCAAACTGCCATCGAGGCAAGCAGAGAGTAATGAGTGAGGCCAAGAGAAGTGGAGAATGGAAGGAGAGAGAGGGAACATCGAGAAAATATCCCCAAGGAAACTGAAGAACAACTACTCTTAGAAATTACGATTCTTTCTCATCCGAACAACTTTCTAGCTGTTCTTTACGTATTTCCATCCCAAAGAAGCCATTCCGAACCCTATAAAACATGGAGCAATCAATGGGAAAACATTGTGTTTGGGGCCCATTGGTCTGGTACATTGCTAGGAGAGCTGTCGAGTGTCTCTGCGAATGGAGCATTGTACGGAATCGTGTCTCTCTCGCGTTGCCGCGAGCGTCTTCAGTAGCAAAGCAATTTCAGCGGCCTGTATCACTTCGAAAGGTAACAGAGGTAGACGTTCTTGTAGCGGCCGAAATTAAGAGGGAGGTTGCAGAAGGTTGGACTCAAGAATGCCAAGCTGTCTTCTCATCTCCAGGGGTCGCGCATTACGGTTTGCATTACGAATCACTTCTCGCTCGTTACACTTAGCCTGGAGTATCTGAACCCCTCGCGAGTCAGGTTTCATAAAAGAGATCACGTGTAGCGTAGGACAGCGAGGGTTGCCAAAGGAGTTCGTGACGCAGATAGAAGAGTGGAAAATCGGGGTGTATTGGTGTGGGATCCCCTCGAAAAACGAAGATTCATTTTTAGACTGAATGTAAAGTAAATTTGAGACGGACTGGTTTTCCGAGGACGTACACTTCATTCTTTAAATCCCAAATCACTACGTACGCAGTTTGTGTGTAGGCATGCACATGTTGCTATGCATATTTGTGCACATTTTAATGTATGACTATGCATGATTTCATTTGTTTCCTTGTTCGTGTATCCCTATGTATACGAGCGTATGCCTTCGTACGTATGCAAGTGTACGGGTATTTAAAGCAGTTGAGGTCATATTGAGCAACAAGCATGTCACCCCCGTAGCATGACTTTATTAGAAATAGTGGTGGTGCAATGTGCACTCTCTCGAGTCCGACAAGTGGTTACTAATTCATAACACGTCATAATTTGTTGAATGTAGTTGTCTCATGCATTGTGCCGATTTAATTCTGTTTGCGCACTCTGCATACCTGGTGTGAATGCACCCCCTGTCAAACACCATCCCGGTAGCTTGCAGGGTATTATGTAAATGCAGACAAAGATACTGATGGGGGAAGCCTGGGCGGGAGTTGGTGCGGCACGGGCGGAGGAGAGCTAGCCGAGGAGGAATGTCTAGGGGGGGGGGGGGGGGGAAAGAGAAGAACAGATGGAAAGAGATAAAAATAAAGGAAGAGGATTCTTCATTCGTGAAATTTCCATGCCCATGCCAGTCAGTGTACGGTGATCTCCGTTTTTAGGTAGTGTTGAGACGCGCGCATTTTTCTTCCAAACTGTGAGCAATGGGAGTGAAGTCACTCCGATGACAGCGGTCAATTAAACGCTTTCCAAAGTGAGATTTTTCGAGTTGGTTGCATAAGAATATGGCGTCACAGTTGATGCAAGTAAGCTGGTGTATTCAAGGTTTTTCTTGTGCATTCCGGTTGTCCTTTCCCTTGCAAAGAAGGTTGCTTGATCTATTCTAGTTGTAAAAACCAAATCTAGAAGATCCTTTGGGAAATAGTTGCCTGAAATATTCCGAAACTTTTCAAGGTAAGTCATTTCTACCCACCGAGGTTTCAAGTAAGGGGTGTTTATGGTCCCATACATATGGCTTCTTGTTTATCAATCTATAACCCATTTGTATGCGACATTTTCACAGACGTTTTTCGATCATGAACTCTGCGTACCCGTCGCGGAGGACGCGATGCATTTGATGGTGGCGTGTTCTTTACCAAAACATGAAGCCGACGGGGGGATGTCCCTAACAGTCACTCAATCATCGCTGGGGAATAGGAAAAGCTCTTGGGAGAAATGATGCCTGGAACCCTTGGGATTGATTTACTCCGCGTGAGAGGGTTTCCGTAAATGGAAATGGGGAAACAAATAATTTCGTCCGCATAACGACGGTACGAGAACACATTCTTAAGAATTGGATCATCAAAACTGAATACTGGGTCATCCATCTTCCATGAACTGATCATCCATAATACGGGACAACCCCGGCGATTCGACCTGGCGGAACCCTTAAAAAAATAGGTTTGTGCGCTTTCTCGGTGGTATTTTTTTTTCGGAAGAACGTCCACTTGAATTTACCACACTGACACGCGCAGCTAAAGAGGTCAACTCTCGAAAACGACCGTTAAGTTTTCTAGATGACGTTTGTTTCGGAGAGAAAATGTAGAAATTAAACTGACCTATGGATACTTACCAAGTTAATATCAATTATGCGAAAATATCTCATATCTGCAAAGTAACGCCGGAAAATTCCGCCGATGCAAGAGTCCCTGGTATTCAAAACACATGGAAATCCAAAAACAAAAGAGAATATCCGTTTGGACAGCAGCGCTCTTTATATAAACAAAACATTCAGCTTCCCTGTCGCCGGTTGCTGCTTCCTTTCCCTTTATTTATTTTTCCACCTCCATTTCCTATTTAGGATTTATACAACGCACGCCCCTTCTCGCCCACCCCCCCCCATTCTCCTCACCGCCTTTCATCCTCGATACATTCAGCTGGGATGGGAAGATAAAGATAGGATTGTCCGCTCGTTTAAACGCCCTTGAGCACCGAAGTACGCCATTACGTTCGCATGGCAGTGCTTCCAAACTGAAAGCAGCCTTCAGGGCTGAATCGCTCGCCGCCGCCGCCGCTGGGCGAGAATTGAATGAGAGAGCGTCATATAATGGAGCAGTGAAAGGAAGTAGAACAAATGAAACGCCGCCGCCGCCTGGGACAAAAAAAACCGTGGGTGCAATTTCCAGCGGCGGAGAGTGTGTAAAGAGCGATGGTTAAATTGCTCCCATTTTTCCGGCGGGGAAAGAAAAACTCGTTGAATCACTAAGCGAAGACTGGAAGTACTTTAAAATTTTGTGAGATGCCCGTGGATACTACGAGTGAAATGTCTTTTATTTACATGTCGATAATAATTATGATGATCATTCACTTCCATCTAATGATCGTAGTAACCTTCCGTAGGAAACTCGTACGTTTTCAAATTACATTTATTCTAGTTAGATGCGAGTCCCTGGCGCATACCAAACGAACCAAGAAGTTGATGTTAACTTAAACTGTTACTCCGAAAGTGGTTTTAATCTTAAACTTATGAGGTGGCATATTTCATTCCCTCTGCCACTGACTTTTCTTATAATTATTGCAAATTTAATGCAATGGGGCCCATCGTGCAATGAGTCAAAAACCGTAGCTCTAGCGCAGGGAACTAATTTCGCTTAGGTTTATTCCGTGTCACCACGGGACATTGTTTTTCTACTTTGGGGATCTAAGGAGCCCTTTTAATGGCTCAAACTACTAACGTAATAAAATAAACGGTTTCAATAACGACGTATCATTCGTAAAAATTACATTGGGTCTTCACCAGACCCATTCCCCCTAATGTCGATAAAAGGGCGGTTTCAAAGGATGTGAGTTTTCGTTTTGAATGTCCTAATCTACAGCCAATCATCGTTTCAATCACTAACATCGTTCCCATCCAAGAATCTCATCAGCCAATGTATCATGCATTGTGGTCCACTTTATATCCCGTCGAGTTTTATTCCGAAAAGTGTCGATATTGCAGTTAATTCAATAAAAGTACTTTTCACGCAAAGCATTTTAATCATCTCCCCAGGAATAAAAGCATCGGCTGAAGCGGTTAAGAGGAATCGCGATCGATTCCACGCTCTTGACATGAGCGCAGGCACGACGACCACCTAAAAAACTTTTTTTATTGCGTCCACTGGTGCCACCTATTCCCGCGCAAAAATTTCCAAACTCGAGTCCGTACGATCCACATCGATGGAATCTGAAAAAAAGGGCACTCGAGAGCGAAAAAAAGGCTGTGTGACCTTTTTCCTCCGTGGCAGTCATGTTATAATCCCAACCGTCAAGCGCCGTCCTGTAGGCTTCTTGGGTTCACAGTGTTCGCTTGCGGGGAAGGTGGTTTGATACTTCAGGCGGGCTTCGAAAAAAGTGAGTCCTGATATCACAGCGCGGCTTAGGAGAGAGACATCGTGGATTGCTTATAGAACAACACAGATAATCCAAACTACGCATACTCCATGGCGAAGAAAGCCGTTTGGATGGCAGAGGTCACAGGTTACGTGCTGCTGCAAGGAAATTCACTCACCGTCACGGTCAGTCTCTAATAAATGGGTCATCAAAACATTGGCATTTTGATCCCCGGAGCGTCCCGAGTTTCAAAAAAACATATTTGGTGAAAAGGATCAAAAAATCTAATATGGTAACTTTTTAAACATTATTGAACGAACACGAATTGAAAACATTAGGCGTAAAATAGTTACAGGTTCACAGGGTACGGGATATTTCTTCTCCAGACATTTTCACAGCAACGCTATTAGCCTAAATGCAGACCTTGAGAAACTCTCAAAAATATATACATATAATTACAGCACAATTTTCAATCTAGTCTCAAAGCGGAAAGGTGAGTAATTCGTACACATTCATATGTTTCTTTCGAAAAGGCGAGATATTGAAATCGCAGGCTCTTTTCCGAAAATGTGAAGAAGATTGAAATTATTTTACGATAAAAATGAATAATGTTCATAATTTCCTCCGAGATACAGAAAGGGTCCAAAAAAGCATCTCCGCGGAAATGCATTCAAATTATGAGTTTGAAAGTTAGCTGCTTCGTCTAAAGTATACCGTTCTTAACATATAGACTGAATTAAAACTAAATCATTAATTTATTGCTTAACATTTTATAACTTAGAATTGAATATGTGTGACGTGAAACGTGTGTGTGGTGGGGGAAAATAGAGCAGGTAGAACAGTTTACGAATATCGGAAGTATAATGCAACAATTTCAGAGAGTAAAAATCATTGGCCTTGACCGGGATTCGAACCCGGATCCCTCGATATCCGGCCGAGTGCTTTAACCAATTAAGCTACTTAATTAAGTAGCTTAATTGGTTAAGGCACTCGGCTGGATATCGAGGGATCCGGGTTCGATTCCCGGTCAAGGCGAATGATTTTTACTCTCTGAAATTGTTGCATTATAATGCACACATAGCGGGTGACTCCGTTAAAGTTACTGTTACAGTTTCTTGAATATCGGAAGTGTTTTGGGCCAATGTTATAGGGACGTAAGGAGAAGAATTGCGCTAGGCTGAGGTTTTCTCAAGGAGGGAGTTGATGACGGGGACGTTGAGTAGGGATGTTAAGACAAGACTCTTAAAAACTCTGATATGGAGCGTAGCTATGTACGGTGCGGAAACGTGGTCGCTGAAGCAGGAGGATAGAAGTATATTGGAGGCTTTTAAAAATGTGGGTGTGGAGAAGAATGGAAAAGGTGAAATGGACCTAAAGGAATACAAATGAGGAAGTACTAGGGATGGTGGGGGAGGAGAGGGGCTTGTTGAGAGAAATCCTTTGGAGGCAGGAAAAATGGATGAAAGGCGTATTGAGCGGCAGTGAGATGTTGAAGACTGTAATAGAGGAGAGAATATCAGGCATTTTTCTCCTGCTGAAAGGGAAGCCCGCCCCCGACCTCCATCAGTTGGTCAGAGTCGCCCTCCCTCAAAATCTTAGGGTTTTGGTGGGAGAAGGAGTTGCCTCTCACGATTGAGCGGAACTGGGGAATTATAGACCACCACATAAAATGGACCTTTGGGAAATTTTCACTACCTTCCCTCCCGTTTGTGACCCGCGTCCGCCACCTCAACCAGATTGTCTTCCCGAGGCTATGGTATGTGGTCCGTACCCCCCAAATACAATGCATACTCTATTAAAGCGACCAACCAAATTATCTGGAACGGCTACGCAAAGAAAGTGTCCCGCAACCAGCTCTACGGCCCTTTTGAGCTGGGTGGTCTCAATTTAACGGATGCAGCTCTGAAGGCAAAGGTGGTTTGCTTGAAGCTCGGCCTACGCATCCTTGGGGTTGACGACGCGTGGCGCAAGGCACTCCTCAAGGGCGCGTGGCTGGCACCGGAGGGCATTTGTAGAAACGAAGAAAGTCGCCTCACCCCTGAGAGATGGAGAAACAATTAGAGTCAAGCCCCGGAATCTCAGAGCGCTCGCCGAGCAGGGAAAAATGACATCCAAATCGACATTATTTTGGAAAAACTGGGCGACCAGCAGAGCGAACGACGAGGCACGTAGTCCAACCTAATCGCGAACACGGTCATGACGAGGGAAGTGAGGCACCACCTACGGTTAGCTGATTCGCCCCTTTGTCCGCCATGAGGTCGAATAGACAACGTCGCGCATCTGATTCCTGGATGCGGCGAAAAACTCAGAGAATGGGAAGCGCTGAAAAAGATATATAAAACCTGGGACGTGTTCGGCGGTGGTGCCATTGCAGAGATAAATCTGATCACACTGAACTTTCGGCTCTTTCCGAGCTTCAAAATTCAAATAATGACTACTTTAATCGTGGACTTCATGCAATTAAGAACAGCGAAAAAAATTCCGCAAAAGGCATGCAAGCATTGGTGGAACGGATGTGGCTGCCCCCGGTGCCGGACACACTTCGCCAGTGGTTGAAGAGTTGCTTCACAGAATGCGTTTCAAACTAATTGATGACCCTCACCATATATAATGTTTATCTTGTGAACCTTGCCTCATTATTTCCTTCAATAGTATTGCATATGGTCACGATTGTGGATGCAGATACATGAATGCATGTCTATATAAGTGTGTATGTATATGTTTTTTATGTTTATGTGTACATATGTCCCCCTGCCACACACCTTTTTGGTGGCTCGCAGGGTACTTATGTAGATGTAGATGTAGATGTATGTGTATGAATATATTTATACATATATTTATATGGGAACAATATTCTGTAACCAAAATCTATAAGCTGATATTATGTACAATGTAAACACTTGTTGTGTAGCGTATGAACTGGATCGAATAAAAATTAATTGAATCATAGCTTAACTGGCTAAAGCACTCGGCCGGACATCCAGGGATCCGGGGTCGAATCCTGGTCAAGGCGAATGATTTTTACGCTCTGCAATTGTTGTAATGATTCAATTCCTTCGGTATGTCTAGCCAATATCTGATATCAACGTTGCAATGCAATGAACATCATGTAATTCAATAATATCAATGAGAAACAAAGCGCCCTTTCCTCCTTCATTTTCTCACTAAATCGTTTTTTGGAGAACCTTTATCATTAAATCCATTTCGTCGCTTTAGGTCTCCTGTGTTCATCCTGTGTAAACTTCTAAAATAGTGTTTTAAATGCTGTGGGAATCTCTCTGTTGTTTTGAATCTTCGAAGGTGGATCAAGTAGAGGTTTTACTACCGATTACTTGGTCTTCATTAATTTTTCTACAATGCGATTCACAAAAGGTATTCAGAAATTTTCCCCTCGCCCATTTCACATAAGATTCTCCCAATAGTCTCCCTATGTGTCAGGGCACGCTACACTTTGCTTGGAGTGATATCCAAGGGAAGAATAATTAATTTCCACTCATATTGTTCTCTCATCTTGTAAAATAGTAATTTTAATGGGAAAGAGAGAACAAAAATTTTTATGAACGAATAACCCTCCGCATGAAAAGGCTTATATATGCCTTCAATAAAAATCTAAACGATTTTTTGCACATAAAATGCATTCCCAATAATGATAGAATATGATAAATTTGAGTTTGGGAAAATAAAGATATATTGAATTCACGAATATGAAGATTTAAATTATAAGATACAACACATTTGATAGTATAGCATACTTGCATTTATTTCATGGACAAGACGACGGATTTCTGCCACAATTACGTAACATTCTCAACGGGATGCATCATAATAATGAAAAATAATTCAATTTAATTCCTTTAAAATTACTCGCGGATGCCCATTACCCATTATCATATGCAGCTGTATATGATAATGGATTACCCACAATCGCATATGAACTTAAATTCAGGCCGAGATAAGCGAATGTTGAACGGTTTTTAAATCAAAGGATCCAACCTAATCAATTCGAATGTGAAAATCTACTGGTTACGAAATATTTCCAATGATAGTGTTATTCCTTAAACTTTATCCTCTGAAATATTTTATATTCATGTTCAAGACCCCAGTTGAGTTAGTTAGTCCAGAGTCAGTTATTTTTTTGTTCTAAACCAATCACCAACATTCCGTTTACGACGACGGTGACTTCGATATTTAAACGAGGATTTTCCAATACTCTCTCTTTCACTCCCTACATTTATCGGAAGACATTTTTAAAATTCTATGGTCCATTTGGGAAAAATATTTGATTCTAAAAATATAAATGACCAGATATTTATGGCTTTTCGATGCAATAAGGATATAATCAACATTCCCTTCCTTTTTTAAATGATGAGTTGTCACCCTACCAAGTTGTTGCTTGTTGGGAACTTCACTGCATTTCGACTGCAGTGCACCACTGAAGCACCACTGCCTTGAAGCAGCGGGGGTCAATCGACCGATTGTGCTTCCGGAGCGCTCTGGCCTTGGGAGTAAAGAGCACACCGAGGCACCCTCGTGGGTGTGCGCCCTCTAGCACTCCTCCAGCCTCGTACTCCTCTTTGCCTCCGCTCCCACTCCCCCTCTCGTCACACTCTCGCTCACTGCTCGCAGCGCGCGCTTCGGTGCCGACCTCTGCCTCAAGTGCGCCTCGGTGTCAATTGGGTGCGCACCCTACATCCTTGAAAAAAATTCTTCATTTTTAATTCTTAAAAGTCCGACTTAACAATACGTACGTCATACTAAAACACGCAGTTGTAATACGTTCATGATAACCCTAGAAATAAATTTTTAAAAGGTAACAAACTATTGAAAAAATAAACACTTCGTGTAAATAAAGTGTAACTACCCCTGATATTTATTTAGGACGACCGGCTTTGTCGAACAGTTGACTCATCAAATATGTCAAAATACCAACTGATCATCCTGAAGATGCCAATAGTTCGACGACACCGGTCGTTTTAAATAAATTTCAGTGGAACTTAAAAAGATTTGATTTTTTTTATTTCATCATGAATTTCTATTAAGTTGAGCCGAGTACCATAGAATTCAAGCAAGGAAACATTAAAGGGAAAACTGTAGGCAGACTGGCCTTCGTAACACATCCACAAGGTGTAATTACACTCCAACAGAAAAATTAGGAGACGCATCTTGGATTACGGCGTAGGTCTCATAAGATAAGATGAGAACTCCCGAGATTTTAATCACGACTTTGACCAGGCTTTCGCATGCTCAAATAATCTTATTTCGATGAGCTATGTTACTTCAAAAGTGTCACTAACCTGTCAATGTCAACAAAACGTTTTGCTTATTGCTGTGGCACTCCTCACCGGCAACTGACGAGATTCAGTGCGATACACATGGTTGCATTATAGGTAAGAATTATGAATGGCGCAAGAATCCAATAATTAATTCTAATAAATGGCTTTCTAATACATTTGTGCCTCTTCACTTACTGTAAGAACATTATTCTATCGAATAGTTTCAATAAATTGACTGGGAATAACCAGTAATTAATACATCAAATACATTTGAGAGTAAGGTTTCGACCGAAGGCTTGAATGAACTTTGAAACGAAGAAGAGACCTGTAGTTGATCATAGCTTTTATTACAATGAAGCTACCTTTCAAGTGTATTTTCCAAAATCGAATGTATTTTTAAGGAATTAAATGGGAAATTTGGTATGCTAGTGGCATCGATACCCAATGAAGTATGGAAATTAGGATTTTTAAATGGGAATTGGCCACAAATAAGTCGCTGAAATATGTATGTACCATCCGCCAAATTTATGTTGAACATTATCTGCCTTCAATGACATAGTTTTATGAGTAACTTTAGAACAATACCTACTCCAGTCACAAAACCATTACCAAACGGGTCACTATCACACGAACGCTGTCACTCCCGTTCTAAATATGATTTTACAGATGCAAATTATGCATAGAAATATATCAGAGAGAACAACACTATGACCCCACATTAGTCTATATTCAACGTATCAAGTACTGAGTAGGTAGATGTGAGAATATCGTAAAAACGCATCGAAACTCATGAAATTTCAAACATCTATCCCACACGATTTGGGCATACACGAATGGGCAACCCTGCCTTACCCCTCTTCCTAACACTGCCCATCCGGACTCTCCGTTCCCCACTCGTACCTGAGCAGTCTGAGACATGTACAGGTTGCGGATCAGTCTCCTGTCCCTCCAATCCATTCCTATTTTCTGCAATACACGCATTAACTTTTCCCAATTCACTCTATCAAATTCATAAATATATATTTATAAAATATAATAGTTGTGAGTCCGGATGGGCAGTGTTGGGAAGAGGTGTAAGGCAGGGTTGCCCATTGTTACCGGTGCTGTTCAACGTTTATGTGGAGGAAATGATTAAAGAGGCATGGGAAGAATTGGAGGTAGGAATGAAAGTCGGAGGGGAATTCGTAAAATCGGTTAGGTTTGCTGATGACCAAGCATTAGTTGCTCAATCAGCCAAGGGGTTGCAAGCATTGCTGAGTGAATTGGAGGTTCAGTGCGATAAATATGGGATGAGAATAAATATTAATAAAACAAAGGTTATGCGATTTTCCAGAAAGAAAAAGGCTAAGCTAAATATTAAAGTAGGTGGGAAAAAATTGAGCAGGTAGAACAATTCACCTTTCTCGGAAGTGTTTTGGACCAATACGGTCAAGGTAGTAGGGACGTAAGGAGAAGAATTGCGCTAGGCAAGGAGCCTTTATCAAGGAGGAGGGAGTTGATGACGGGGACGTTGAGTAGGGATGTTAAGACAAGACTCGTAAAAACTCTGATATGGAGCGTAGCTATGTACGGCGCGGAAACGTGGTCGCTGAAGCAGGAGGATAGACGTAGATTGGAGGCTTTTGAAATGTGGGTGTGGAGAAGAATGGAGAAGGTGAAATAGGCCGAAAGGAAAACAAATGAGGAAGTACTAGAGATGGTGGGGGAGGAGAGGGGTTTGTTGAGAGAAATCGTATGGAGGCAGGAAAAATGGATGGAAGGCGTATTGAGCGGTAGTGGAATGTTGAAGAATGTAATAGAGGGGAGAATTTTGGGCAAGCGAGGTAAGGGCAGGAATAGGATAGGGATGTTGGACGGGATGAAGGGAGAAAAGAAGTACACCGAGATGAAGAGGGACCTGATATAGATTAGTCTGCTAGGTGGGGAGTCACAAAATGTTTATTTGATAGTTGTTTCCATCCAAAAACCTACCTTAAACGGTAGATTACCTAATAATAATAATAATAATAGTTGTACAAATATATAATAAAAATAAATATTTTATGACGGAAAGATGGAATAATTTGCTAGGCTCAGCGCGGCCATGGAGAATCTAATCACTCTACATCAGCACATAGCTGGAAAGGAAAAGAACATAATTACAGCGGCCACCACGCTCAGGGATGTGATCGGGAGTCGAGGGGGCCGGCAAGGTGGAAGCGTCTGAAGCTAATCGCGGTGGACCTCGAAAAAGCTTTCGACAGAGTGAATATGGAATATGTTGCGGGCATATTATCCCAAATGGCTTTCCCGAAAAAAATTATAAATATGGTTAGATCCTTCACAAACGACATCATCTCTATGAGTGAAGTTGGACCCCGGTCCTGAAACGGAGGCATTCCCTTTCAGGAGCTCGATCAGGTAGGGCTACCCACTGTCCATGTTGATTTTTTCGATCGACCTGGAACCTCTCCTGCACCGCCTGAGAATAAAGATGAAAGGGATCCAGGTGGGTGAGGAATAGGTGGCGGCGGTGGCAAATGCCGACGACGTCACCATCTTCTCCCAAGACCACGAGGAGAAGAGAGAGATCGAGGAAGCATTAAAAGCATATGAATTGGAGAGCTGTCAAAGGGTGAACAAGGAAAAGACGAACGCCCTTACCGTTGAAGACGTAGACTGGACTCGATCGCTGGAGGAAAAAGGAGACCGTGTATATGTGATATCCCTGTGTCCTCAACTAATCCGCGAAATTCTTTTCGTCGATCACTTAAATCATATCGTGGTTTTGTCATTCTTTTCGGAGGAAGTTACTTCCACTGGACCCGCCGATTAATTTCAATCATACGCAAACACACAAAGGGGCAGATGAGCCATGAACTTCATTCAGCTCCGGCTTTAATCTCTTTTGGTGGTAATCCTTTCAAATTGAGAGTGTTTAATCATCGCACGAACCTCATAGATACTATATTTCATTTTTCTACGTAAACGCAAGTGTGTTGCTTCAGTTGACTATGAAAATGAAACCAAGAGATTAATATCGCTTAATTTAATAGCAGTCTAAATGAGAGACGAGGCTTCCCTAAAGCAAACCTTTTAAGATACTTCGAGCGCATCTCGATTTTGAAGGACCCACGTAACTTTCCTTTCCATATTGTGTGTCGAAAATTAACATTGTTCCCATGGCAGTCACATATTTCTCGCAAATTTCTCACTACTTATATCTTCTATGTATACAAACCATCTTATGAAAAATCACTGATCTCTCGGCACTCACCTATCTAAACGAATGTTAAAAGCTAATCTATAGTCTATTCTAAATTTTGTTTGCCACTAAATTATCAAATTTAGCTCCTATTTAATCCGATTTAATCCGATTTCAAGGGGTCAATATTAGTTATTTTGATCCTTGCACTTCCAAGACTAGTTGTTTTTCCTATTTATTTTATTTCAAAAGTAGTACGTGGACCAAGAAATATATACTTTCTAGTGCATAAGCAACAATTGAAAATCTTCTAGAAAAAAAGAGACCATGTATTTCCATGAATGCAACGAAGCTAATAATAAGTCGGCGGGAAGCTAACGGAATGAGAAATTAATATCTCATTACGTCATCCTCTGCATTGCATCTTGCGAAGGGAGAAGAATGCCGTCTCTCGGCAAACATGGCGGATAAAGCAGGCATAGGCAATCATGGGCTGGGCAACAAAAAGCAAGGAATGGATGCGAATAAAAAACTATTAAAACATAAATTTCGTAAGAAAGAAAACCTGTGACGCGAAAGACCTTGGAGCCATAGGCGCAGTGCTCTCTGCGAGTGAACACGAATTCTAGGAAAAGAGACGATGCCGCCAACGAAGTTTATTTTACCAGGGTCTTCAATAAATAAGCAATGTTTGTCACTTATATCTTATTATTTTCCGTAATAAATGTAGCATCTCCCTTAGAAAGCTGAACCATCAAAACCCTTTAACATTATGCACGTAAAGGCTCTCCTGCAAAGCGGAACAAGAGGAAAGTGGTCATTTTGACGAGCCTTAATGAATTTCTACGGCAGAATGAAATTGATAAGCATTTCTTACATCACTAACACTGTGTTAATAGAAGTTTGCTACTAACATGATCAATATTCTTTGGTTAAGTTATGCACACACTATTTATTTAAAATTCAAATAAAACCAATCGAAACCTGGGCCGATTTCGATTATATTGTGCTTCACTAATGTCATAAAATATTTTGGGCCATAATTTCGAATATTATATGAGACAAGGACTCCGAAAAAGAAGAAAATCGACAACAGAAATGACAATCGGACCATTTTATTGCGCAATGAGCATAATATTTCTTTTGTCTCATGAAAAAGATCACCATTGCCACTCCTCCGCAAAGGCACGCTTCTACGAGGGACAATGTTTTAGTGCGCAAATTCTAACTTCTATTGTCATAAAAAAAACAATCCGAAGACACATTTTGCAGATGCATATTATGAAAACGTTAACCGATCAAAACTTTTCGCGGAAAAACTTTTCTTAGTGTATTTAGGTCGAAGTATCTTCGGGATGAATTAATCTCGTTTCGCGGCCGTTTGCGATGGAGATTAGTTTTTGCGCGCCATAAATCGTAAAACTTGCTAGCAGCAGTAGAAAGAGGTCCGTAAATTAAGAGGAAGCCGTAAACTGACTTCCAAACAAGCCTCATAATAATGTCATCACACTAAATCCAGGGAAAATTAACGTGCATTCAAGTCAAACGCGTCTCCCCTCTGCACGCAAGGTTTCCAAGCGAAACAAAAGGATAACAAAACGACGCAAGCGAAAACAGAGTGCAAAGGAAATTAAAAACACTTACTCGTTCAAAAAATGCGAGATAAGCAAACAAAAGGGAAAATGTAACGTGGAAGACCCTCGCCGATAATGTTCAGGTATCATCAAGAGACATCACTTCTTTTGGATCCAAATTACCATGGGATATCTTTTATCCCAAGACCTTGTTTTTACAACCTTACAACCAGATAAGCTTTTTTCGTCCCCAAGAAATGATTTAAGCGCGCGAACGACGTTGTACGAAAATATTCTTCAATAAAACGCGAAATTACAAAAATGTGTAATAATTAGGAGTGGATCATGCATTCTTATAATGCAATATATAATTAATATATTTATGACAAAATTATAACGAAATATATCATAAACTCCCTCTATGTTAGTATTCACATACATGATTGCAAAAAAGTAAAATAAAATGGTTACGAAGCAGTTAAATAAATATGCACAGAAGCTATCGCTTCTTAGGGAGAATACTCAAATTATTATCACGTTTTTAATAGGGCCGTATTAGTGTTTCTCACTCGTCACTATTGACCATCCGTCAGTTAACTTAAACTAACGAATGCCCACATCAGTGTTTCTATGGTAAGGATATTCACTACGGTACGCTTTAGTGATAGTAGATCACTACTGTTAATGACGCAAATAATCATGTTAAATTAAGCGATTGTTAGTAATAGATATCAAATTATCATGGATTGTAATATGTAACTGTAGTACCCCCTGAGCTTTTTTGCTTTAGCTATCTATAACTTCAATCCTTCATCGTTTTTCCTTGGGCACCTTTCATTCATTCCCCTTGAAATTCATCCAGTGCCTTGCTTTGCACTTCGATCCGTCCACATAACTTTCATTCCGGGAGTAAACTATTATGCAATAGAATGTGCACAGTTAATTTTCATTTTTTTCTCGCTAGTTTCTCAAATAAAATAAATATTCTTTATATCCATACAATGGCGACCTCCTCCTTAGTAACTCCATTTATACATCAGCATTCACGATCATTTGCAACAATACCTGTCCTTAAATCAGATTATTACGTTTGTATTCATACTAACATTTATATGCAGGACTAACTGAAAAAGAAACCGCCAGTTTTAATCCTGGTGATGCTCCTCCTACAATGCTCCCAATGACTATCAAAGACTCAGCGCCCATGTTCTAAGAAGTAAGCTCCGACAACGTTGGCAGTAACTTCAAAGGACTTTGCCTGAAGAAAGAGCACTATGCCGTAACTAATACACAATCGTACACCAGTGATTATTCCCAAAACTTGAAAAGTAGTGAGAAAAAGCTACACATGGTGAATATTGCCACTGACTAGCTTTCACAGCCAAATAGTAGCACTCTCTTTTCGGATACATTTACTATGACTTTTAAGCTTTCCATAATTTTGATGAAAATAAATCAAGTGCTGGGGATTAGGGTCTATTGTCGATTAAAATCATGTTTAAATAATCCTAGTATGATGGCTATGATGCAAGAGTTGGGTATGAGTATGGGTATGGGAACAATAGTTGGCTTTTCGATGCCTATGGAATGACTAATCACACCGGCTTTAGGTTTAATTCTGATAAACCAAACTTTCTACTGACAACATTCATCTACGTCGACATAAATACCCTGCGAGCCACCAAAAAGGTGTGAGGCAGGCGGTGTAGCACCATGAGGGAAATATAAGGTTTGAGGGGGTTGGGGGTTAGGTGAGGAAAGGTGGGGGGAACCTGTAAGAGAAAAAAAAATATATATATATATATTTCCATATATATATACACATATATACACATACATATACATATATACATACATACACACATGTATACACATCCTCGCGAAGTCCCTAACCTGTACGTTAATACTTATTGTAATGAACTAAGTCCTGTGGAATTTCGGCTACAAGCATTCTGGTCCCTTATCGTTCTTGGAAAAAATGACATTTTAAACCTGTCACTCTTGCAGTCTATCTCTCTAGTCTTATATTCGTGATCCCTTCGACCGTAATACGTTGGGGTTCGTATTATATCCTTGATGTCATCGGAAAAGGGCCAATCTTTAAATGTTTTTAATAAGTTTAATCTATATTGGAAACGCCGCTGCGTAAGAGAATCCCAACCTAAATTGTCTAGCGAAGTGGATACGCTGTTGCGTTGGTCATAACAATGTTTGACAAATCTAGCCCCCCTCCGCTGAACTCGATCTAATTCCGAAACCAAATTTATGTTATGAGGATCCCATATACTGGCAGCATACTCTAGGTGGGGCCTGACCAAGGCAAGGAAACATCGTTCTTTCACTTTTTCATCGCATTTACCTAGCACTCTTTTCACAAATCCCAATTTTTTATTAGCACGACCGCATATTTCTCGTATGTGTTTTCCCCAGGACAGATCATGAGTATTTGTTACACCCAAGTATTTAAAGGAATCTACCCTCGCGATATTGGTTTGTTTCACTTTGTAACTATAAGGGAGGGAATTACTCTTTTCGCAAAAATGTATTACTACGCATTTTTAAAAATTTAATTCCAATTGCCATGAATCGCACCAATTTTGAATTGCATCTAGGTCGTTGGCTAACACGACTCTGTCTTCGTGACTTCGGATGTCCCCATAAATTACTGCATCAACGGCGAAAAGACGGAGCTTGCTTTTAACTACGGTACTGAGGTCATTTATGTAAATAAGGAAAAGGAGGGGACCTATGACACTTCCTTGGGGTACACCCGACGTGACCTTGACAGTATCGGATGATACACCGTCCAGGACGACTGTTTGGACACGATCACTTAAAAATTGTTTAATCCAGTTAATAATACCTTCGTGTATTCCATAAGTTTCCAATTTCGCCAGTAATTTGCATTGAGGGACTTTATCGAAAGCTTTCTTAAAATCTAGGAATATAGCATCAACTGGAATATTACTTTCACCGAAGTTCAATACATCATGTACAAAAAGTGCGAGTTGAGTTTCGCAGGATCTACCCTTACGGAAGTCGTGTTGGTTATTATTTTGTATCATGATACAAAAATCATTTTCACGTGATGTGAAGTCCCGAAACCTAATTAGCAATATCATTTTGACAACTGAAATCAGGACTGCAATCAGGCGCAAACAAAATTATGGATGCATCAGACCATACAATCCAAAAACATTTACATGGGAACCAGAGCGATCGACGCGCGAGCACCATTGGCAACTTAATATTTTTTCAACTAATTCATTAACGAAGTGTAGCATGACCCAGTTAGAGCCTAAAAATACTAGATTTTAGTTGGCTTTTATTTCCACTGGTTACAGCGTGCTTCGACTGAACGAATTTATCTTCATACAGGTCAGAATACGAGGCCAAACACTGAAGAATACGGGTTCAATTATAAGTTATGGATTCATTCAGCGTGCATTTTGTAATCTAGCAACTGCGAATTCCTCGCAAATTATTGGAGGGCTTATAACGCCAAACGATATATGCAAACATTCTCAAAAATATCCACGTCAATATTAAGATGATTATTAAAACGGAGATGCCTAGCTTCCTTTGGTTTGGGATATGGGAGAAATTTAATCTGAGAAAAAAACAACCACATCATTTGACCGCTGAATGCACGATCATAAACGTAAATAAGGATGCTGGACATAACCAATGTCTACTGAACCAAAGCCGTACCTGAGTACTACGCATGACGTTCTGAGGTAGCGGGATAGGAAAGTCAAACAGCCAAATAATTGTGCGGGTTTGTCACAATGCGGTTGATGACGAAGTAAGCTTTCTGCAATGGCTCTTGAAAGTGGCGAAGATTAAAACCAACTATCGTCAATCCCTTTATAACTACAGCTGAATAACTCTTAATGTTACTCAAAATCTTACCATGATGGACATGGCTTTCATCAAATCCTCGAAAAATCAAAAAAAATTGTAAATTGCATTCCAGGTGGATACAATGGAACGTAGTCCAGGGGGTAGAGAGTTGTTCTACCGTTCAAAAGGTCCGGGTTCAATCGCCGGTCACGTCACTGCCATTCTTCGTCACTGGCGTCACTTCATCCTTACCCAAGCCTTGTGATTGTTCGGGTACCATATTTCTTGGTAAACCACAGACGGTACGAGGAAAGGAAACGACGATATGGGTGTCTCGTCTATGACCCTTAATGACCTGATTTAGGCTTCCCCACACTCCGTCGGGCTTAGTGTAGGGTAAGCTAAATTATGAGGTATTTTCTGGGATGATGACAACAAAACCATCCTATTTTTCAATAACTGATGGAAAATATAATTGCAGCTATTCTGAAAAGTAAAATTCAAAATGGAAGGGATTGAAAAACAGCATTGCCAACTTGGACTACCACTGTTGATGGACTCTATACAGATATATGTCATAAGTTTATACTTCAATATTCATGTTGTTTAGAGTCTTAGAATCTTCCACTATCATCTGTTAACATCATAATTCCATCATTAGGTTTAAAATATTTATCATAAGACTTTGGAAATTAAACATTTTATTATTAATTGATAACTAAACGATTTTAACTATCTGCATGAGAGTTGTGAATCTTGTGGCCAATGGAATGACTTACCGAGTTCTTTCAGTGAAAAGAAAAATGTTTAAGTGCGCAATGTTCTATAGGCCCATTGTTTTCGCCGCATTGTGAGGCCTACTCTAATTAAGCCTAGCTTAAGTTGCAGCAAGTTTCATTCATGAAAACCAACCCAGCAAAACGACCTTTGGGTTGATAACCTCGTTTATGGTTTTTCTTATTCTAGAACGACTCAATCCTGTGTCCATTCATTTAAGACATGCATAAACACTGAGCCGTTTGTTCCGTATGATGTATTCCCGAGACGAGTGGGTATGGTCGATGGGCTGGTGGCGTGGACGTCGGTGTATTCCCCTCACCTTTGATGGCACTGCGTGGAGAGTGGGGTCCGCAGCGGCTGGTCCCTTGGCACCCCCTCTTCTGCACGAGCGAGGGGCAGTGGCGGCCTCCGTTCTCCGGGAACCGGACGACGGATCTCGACCGGGTCATCCTGCCCGGACCGCAGCCGGCGTCGCACTCTGACCACACGCCCCACTCCGACACTTCGCAATCGACAACTGCAAGGAGAAGGGAGCTATTTTCATTCAGGTGCCAATGGGCAAGAAAATACATTTCAGTACGCTCCACTCGCTCACTTTTTAATTTGAAGAACTTGACCTCTGTGTAAACATTTCTATTCAGCCTAAATTCAGGTGTCAATAAACAACAGAGGAAACATCTGAAAAAACAAATGACTGATAATTCTGGATAGGTTGAATGTTCTAGGGTTTACAAAAATTTGACTGGCAATTGTTGGCAGTAATCAAATTAAACGCGGTGAGACCTAAAATCATGTCGAGAACTTAACGTATGCCTGAATTCTGAAATTTCAAATATTTACTTACAGAGTAACCAAATTATTGGAAAACATTTTAATTAAAAGGAAAATGACATAGGACACTCACACTGTAGATTATTTAAGCTTTCGGCCTACTCCGAGGCCTTCTTCAGGTCAGACTGAGAGGTTTTGAGGGAAGAGAGCCTCACTCTCTTCTCTTCCTATCCCTTTACACGCAAGTTCACACAACCGATCATTTGGCGAATGCTTTCCCTAACAGTTCTAGAATCCCTACACGATTCAGCCACCAACATAGAGGTGAGAACTCGCGAATCCGCATGCATCCTATATTTCCGATCCTTTAAAATTCCCAGCCTTAACCGCCATCTTTAATTTCTTTCACAACAGTCCCTAAACCTTCCGCCCCCACTCCCCTCCCCAGGCACTCTAGAGATAACCCCTAGAGCTGTACTGGCGGGAGTAATAATAATTGATCCTGGTAGGGTCACCCGTGCCAGATAGGTCGAAGGCTAGGAGCCGGACGAAATGTAGTCCACGCAGCGTCTGTTCCTCAGTGAGGCGGCTACAAAGGCGCCTGACAGCAGTGGGGCGGCCATTAAGTGATGGTGTCACGTTAAAAACACCATTGAGTACGGCAACTTTGAACCACTCAATTGTCATTCCCAAGAATGTAATGATGGGCACTATAGATAATATGAGCCCTGGCAACTGCGGGACTCGGCCCAAGAGGCCGTGTGTCGTACCCGGCAGCGGGAGAGGCAAGGCTTCCGCGGTCGTCATCCCACGAAACCCTTGAAGGGAAGCAATAACTTCAGCAGGACGGAAGACTCAGAAGAAGGCGAAAGTAGTTAGAATAGGAACTTGGAACGTCAGGACAATTTTGAGGAGAGGAAAATTAGAAAATATTAAGCGAGAGATGGAAAGACGTAACATAGGTGTTTTAGGCCTCTGCGAGGTGAGATGGAAGGATAGCGGGGATTACTGGAGTGACAATTATAGAGTGATATACAGCGGCGGGGACGAGAGCCAACGAGGGGTTACCGTAATATTAAATAAAGGGGTAGGAAGAAGCGTAGTCAACATAGAGCAAGCGACAGATAGAATTTTACTCGTAGAGATTAAAGCAGAGCCGAAGAACTTGGTCATTGTTCAGGTATACATGCCACCGAGCAACCACAAGGGGGAAGAAGTGGATAGGATATACGATGAGTTAGAAGATATAATCGCGTATGTTCCGGCAGGGAAATATTTGATAGTGATGGAGGAATGGAATGCGACGGTAGGTGAAGGACCAGATGGTGGTGAGGTGGGGGACTATGGGTTAGACACGAGGAATGAACGCGGGGAGAAAGCAATTGAATTCTGCAGGAGACAGGGGTTAGTCATCACTAACACATGGTTTAGACACCACAAAAGGCGTAGGTATACATGGAAAATGCTAGGTGACTCAAAAAGGCATCAGTTAGATTATATTATGGTGAGGCACAGTTTTAGGAGCAGTGTGATAAATTCGCACAGTTTCCCAGGAGCGGATGCGGACTCTGACCACAATTTAGTTGCAATGAAATGTGGCGTTCGGTTCAAAAAGATAAGGCAGGGGCGGCGGGTTAGGAAATGGAATGTAGAAGCATAAAATGGATTAAAAAGAAAGGAGTATCAGCAGGCAGTAGAGGAAATCATGGATGACGGTAAAGAGCTGAGTACTATCGAAGAAAAATGGGAATGTATCAAGAAAGTTATTTCGAAAGTCGTTGAAGACACTATAGGAACCGTTAACGGGAAAAGGATAAGGAAACCATGGGTAACGGATGAGATGATTGCAAAGATGGATAAGAGAAGAAGATGGAAGAATGTAAACACAGAGTTAGGTAAAATGAAGTACGAAAAGTCAAACAATAAATTGAGAAGGGCCACAAATAAAGCATAAGAAGAATGATGGAAAACGCAATGCGAGGATATGGAAAGTTTACAGAAGAAGGGTGAAATTGGTGCTCTATAAAGCAAGGTGAAGTTATTGTCGGGAAGTAAGAAGGCAAGATCTGTGCTAACAGTTAAAGATAATTGGGGTAAGATAATAATTGAACCAGATAAAATCCAAAAGAGGTGGAAGGAATATATAGAATCACTGCACGGTAGAAAATTTTGGCCGACAAGGTTAGACATAGAAAAAAAACATGACGTAGAAGAAGATAGCTTAGGTCCAGGCAATGAAAATGAAAAAGGACGATGAAATAGAAAGGGCATTAATGGAGATGAATGCAAATAAGGCCGTGGGGGTGGACCACGTTCCTGTGGAACTGTTGAAATGTTTATGGCTGCGTAGATTTTCGCGGCGGTGGCTTGAAGAATTCTGCATGTCCGGGTTTTCACCGCGTTGTTGTTTGAAGCCGACAACAGTTTCGCAGAAGTTGCATCCGGCGTCTTCACGTCGAAGATGAGGGACTCGGATTTTTGCCGTCCTTATATAGGTGGTCCCGTCCAGGTGCTGATCTCTGATTGGTTCTTTTTCGAAGGACTCTCTTCCACGCGTTGTGGAGATGGTAGCCTTCATCTCTATTGAAATTCGCCGGGTTTTTGGCTATCTCAATAGCTTCTCTGATTAGGCGTGGGTAATATCTACTTTCTGCTTTTAGCACGACGTGGTGACAAGGTTCAACTGCACCAAGAAAATAGCGGACGCACTCCCCGGACCGAAGGACGAAATCTCGAAAGACCTATACGAAGGGGTCTATCAAGTACCGTGTTCATGTGGGAAAGCCTACATCGGGGAAGCATGCCGAGCTATGAAAGTTCGGATGAAAGAACACCTCCGGGCTACTACGAACAAACAGTTTCACCTCTCGGCCATCTCCGAGCATAAATGGAGTGAACCCAGCCATGATATTCTATTCCATGACGCTACAATCATAAGTAAAGAAAGTAGATATTACCCATACCGAATTAGAGAAGCTATTGAGATAGCCAAAAACCCAGCGAATTTCAATAGAGATGAAGGCTACCATCTCCACAACGCGTGGAAGAGAGTCCTTCGAAAAAGGACCAATCAGAGAGCAGCACCTGGACGGGACCACCTATATAAGGACGGCCAAAATCCGAGTCCCTCATCTTCGACCTGAAGACGCCGGATGAAACTTCAGCGAAACTGTTGTCGGCTTCAAAGAACAACGCGGTGAAAACCCGGACATGCAGAATTCTTGTTGAAATGTTTAGTAAAATGTTGGAAGAAGACTCTATATGGAATGATTAGTAGTATCTAAGAGGAAGGAATCTGGCCGGAAGATTTTGTGAAAGCAGAGCTAGTTCCTATTCCATAAAAGATAAAGACTGTATCATGTGAGGATTACAGAACAATAAGTTTGATATCCCACGCAGCTAAAGTTATTCTCAGGATCATCAACAAAAGGATAGAGAGTAAGGCAAATGATTACTTAGGGGATGATCAGTTTGGGTTTAGGAAGGGATAGAGGTACGCGTGATGCCATTGCAGTAATGAGATCACTAATTGAGAGGAATATAGCATACAATCAGGACGTATTTGCCGGTTTCTTAATTTCGAAAAAGCTTTTCATAGAGTGAATTGGGAAAAATTAATGCGTGTCTTCCAGAAATTAGGGATGGATTGGAGGGACAGGAGACTGATCTGCAACCTGTACATGTCTCAGAATGCTCAGGTGCAAGAGGGGAACGGAGAGTCCGGATGGGCAGTGTTAGGAAGAGGGGTAAGGCAGGGTTGCCCATTGTTACCGGTGCTGTTCAACGTATATGTAGAGGAAATGATTAAAGAGGCATGGGAAGGTTTGGAGGTGGGAATGAAAGTCGGAGGGGAATTCGTAAAATCGGTTAGGTTCGCAGATGACCAAGCATTAGTTCCTCAGTCAGCCAAGGGGTTGCAAGCATTGCTGAGTGAATTGGAGGTTCAGTGCGATAAATATGGGATGAGAATCAATATTAATAAACAAAAATTATGGGATTTTCCCGGAAGAAAAAGGCTAAGCTAAATATTAAAGTAGGTGGGAAAAAAATTGAGCAGGTAGAACAATTCACCTTTCTCGGAAGTGTTTTGGACCAATACGGTCAAGGTAGTAGGGACGTAAGGAGAAGAATTGCGCTAGGCAAGGATGCTTTCTCAAAGAGAAGGGAGTTGATGACGGGGACGTTGAGTAGGGAGGTTAAGAAAAGACTCGTGAAAACTCTGATTTGGAGCATAGCTATGCACGATGCGGAAACGTGGTCGCTGAAGCGGGTTGATAGGCGTAGATTGGAGGCTTTTGAAA
This sequence comes from Hetaerina titia, assembly GCA_037158775.1. Classification (NCBI taxonomy): domain Eukaryota; kingdom Metazoa; phylum Arthropoda; class Insecta; order Odonata; family Calopterygidae; genus Hetaerina; species Hetaerina titia. The sequence goes on from CM073772.1 coordinate 120,701,325, forward strand.
TGTGGGTGTGGAGAAGAATGGAGAAGGTGAAATGGACCGAAGGGAAAGAAAATTAGGAAGTACTAGAAATGGTGGGCGAGGAGAGGGGTCTGCTGGGAGAAATCCTACGGAGGCAGGAAAAATGGATGGAAGGCGTATTGATCGGTAGTGGAATGTTGAAGAAGGTAATAGAGGGGAGAATGTTGGGCAAGCGAGGAAAGGGCTGGAACAGGATAGGGATGTTGGACGGGATGAAGGGAGGAAGAAAGTACACAGAGATGAAGAGAGACCTGAGTAGGTTGCTGGATTGGGTTTTGCTTGGAGTTACAAAATATTTATTTATTTGATAGTCGTGCCCATCCAAAAACCTTCCTTAACCGGTAGATAACCTAATAATCATAATATATATATTTACACAATCAAACACGAAATCCCGCCATACGGCGAACAAATATTCATTCACATAGAATATATATATAAAGGAAATATTTTTACATTTGTGATCTACTCAAATCCGCTTTCCCCACCGTTCCTGTGTTGGTCTTTTATGTGTTTTCCTATCCCCTTTCCTTATATATCAATTTCTATGTGTGTAATATATATATATATATATATATATATATATATATATATATATATATATATATATATATATATATATATATATCGATGATGCGGAAGTACTCACGAGAGCAATATAACTTTTGGACGGCACAATAGAACACAGAATAAAACAGATACACGTAAAAGGACACTCACACTGTAGATGATTTGAGCTTTCGGCCTACTCCGAGGCCTTCTTCAGGTCAGACTGAACGGAAAAAAAAACTAAATATTTTCTTCTTCGATACGAATCGCTTCCACAAAGAGACGCCTCAAACCATTAACTCAACTATATATACAATTTAGGGTTCAAACTGCGATTACAATGCTATATGAATTCATAAATATATATGACTAGACTCATTTTCTGTGACTTAACCACGGGGTTTATTAATATCAGTTTTGACAGTCTACGTTACGCTGCGTCGAAGGGCTAATAAGAAATCAAGAATTATTTCATAATGAGCACACACTGTCGATTATGTTACTCTGACAAAAATTAGATCGCTCTTGGCCTTAATCTTCAGAAATATTTGCCCCATTGTCCACCCATAGGATTAACTTCTCTCTATAATTTAAAAGCACTTATTTTTGTTCATATGATTTGGGTGAAACTTTTATTTAAAAAAAAACAAAAAGGGGTAGAAGGTATTTTCCAAACAATTCTCTCCCTCTATGACACCGATATAGTTGACATATTTTAATTACGTAAACTTGGAGTAACTAATGATGAATTCGACACATTATAAAAAGTCTACTTGCATTACTACGTGTAGCATATAGTCTATACTAAATTATATGTTTTCGTTTACTGAAAAATCGTTATCTCCGTCAACGCCGGCGTACCAAGCCACTTCACATCGACGAATCTGTAAAGTGGTATATAGAACGAATTTTTATTTTAAATTTTCTCAAGCAAAAGCACCAAACTCACTTTCAAGTTGTTGTTAATTGTCCACTTTGCATATAAAAACCATTCACGAATTATATCATACAGTTTAAAATGTTTTACAAAATCCACAGCCAAATGAGTGAGTCCTTGGGATTTCCTTTTCGTGCGAGTTTTAATGCCATTCCCGCCTCACTCTTTAGAACTTACATCCGAAAATTTTTCTTACGAAGAACACTACTTGCCTTAAGGAAGCTCGTCGCTACTTTTTTAGGAATTTAGAAGTTATTTCTCTGCGAGGGAATAGTAAAAGAACCAATAAGCTTAAGGTTATGAACAAAACACAATACGACTTAAGGCGGATTAATTACACTTGAAAAAGTAACTCGGATGATCCTTCAAAATATACCACGATATGAAACGTGTAGGCATATAACTTTTGCGCTGGTTGCCTTAAATGGAAAATTATGCATTTCATCATCCGAGGCTATTTTAAAGCTGTTCGAGTCTTGCCTTCAGCTATAGATTAATAAGGAAACCCAGGAAATCTGTAAGGCTTCATCTCTAATACAATGCACTCCGAAAAGATCGAAGTCATAGTCACGGATATCAACATTAATGAGTAAATGAACTGCTCTGTATTATTACTTTTAAATGAAGTTGCAGATGCCGGTTGAATAATAATGTGATCGGGTACTGGGACCATCGGTATGAGAAGAATAACGCTGTCAATAAATCAATCAAAACTTAAAATTTAACGTCCACCCAACTAAGATATTATGACGCGTGTATAAAAGGACCTCAAGTGTTAAAACAAGGACGGGGATATTTTTGTGGCTACACACCAGAGCAGAGAACGTATGCCAACCCCATTTCGTGTTCACCTCCGTAGCTAGGCTTCTAACGCGCTAACCGGCAACACTTTACTTCATCTTGCCAGCAATTTCTCATAAAATGCCGCAACGTACGCAGGCTCCGGGGGAATCTGGAGAATACGTATAGGTGTACGTTCGAAACACTACCAACGGCGAAACAAAAGCACCAAGCAATTACAAGATGCGGCGGTGCACGTGGAATATGGGAAGCTTATGGGCGTGACTTAGTCTACCCCGCGGGAAGACAAAAGACTGCGGTGCGGTCGCCAGGAATCCTGCAATAACATGCTTCTAAGAATAGGATCTTGAGGGCACGGAAAAAGGGCTTGAATTAAGAATTTTTTCAAGTAAATCAAAAATATACCATAAAGATTGTTCGTGTTTTCTTTGTAAAAGTTCAGAGTGAAAACAATCATTGCTTTTTAAGGAAAAGACCTGTGCATGTCTGAAACATTGAAACAAAAATTTCAACCTTAGGTTCAAACCTAAGCTTGAGCAACCTATCTTATCAAAACATCAAAAATAATCGTAAAATGCTTTAAATTAATCTTCTCTGACTACACATTCTGGCCATGCTCACATTTCCAATGGGAAACTATTTGATGCCTTTAAGCTGTTTTGCTCTACTTAGACTTCATTTGGAATATGACACTCAAGTATTTGGGATCGTTGGGAGAAAATCTGGCAAAAAGAACTAGATAAAGTCCAGAAAAAATCCGCCAGATTCGTTTAAAATTGCTGTATAAAGAACACAAGTATGACAGGTCTCTTAGTGGATTTAGCCTGGGAGCCAATTGAAATACGAAGAGAACAAGCGAGACTTTTAGAAAGATTCAGAACAAATGAGTTTAACGATGACACGAAAGGAACTATAATGGCCCCAAATTAATTAGGTAGATCAAAATACAAAGATAAAATAAGGAAGATAGATTCCAAAACAGATAGATTCATATACTCATTCTTTCCCAGAACAATCAGGAATCATAATAGTAAGAAATCGAAGACCATTCAGAAATATGAAATTATTTAAGTTGCAAGTCGGAACAAAATTAAAAATTGCAAAGATATTAGGTGTATCTGCATGTGCATATGTATGTTAGTTGGTAGTTTTTGTGTTTGCATGTGTTTGGGGTGTAAGGGTTTTTGCATAAATGTATACAATGTTTTGTTTGTGGACAGTATAAATTTGTGGCTTTTGTATGCAAGGTTCATCTTAATTACGGGTTGTACTCTTACACCCCCGCCACACGCCCTTGCGGCGGCTTGCGGAGTATTAAGTGGATGTGAATTTTGAGACATTAATTTCCAGAGTTAACTTTTATGAGGGAAAACGTATTGATTTGCATCATCTTTCTAAAAATAATTACAGTAGTATAAGATAAGCGTTACCTGAAACGACCGTAGAAATATATATAATGTGTAATGGTTTTAAGATCGCAATCCTTGTAACGGAAAATTCAAAATTGGGGGCATTCCATCCTCCAGTTTGAAACCACAGTCTCTGCAGAAAGATATGTGATAAATTTTTATAATTCTGAGTTAAAATAATGTCACGAATGCCCGTAAAATATCACTGCACACTTTATAAATCCCTCTCACTCCTTCAACATACAAGCTTTTCGAAAAACGCGAAAAATTGAATTCTACTAATAATCAGGCCCAGTTACTTATAAACTCCAATCGAGTCAAAATAATTATTGTTTTGATCAACCTAACAGTCACTCAACTGGGCCCATATCCTAATCTAATGGGAAACCGTATTTTAAGATCGGTACAAGAGTAGAACCTCAAAAGAAGTTCAGATAAGTTCTTAATATTTAATAATAGTTATGAGCCCGTACAATATTCTCCAGTATTCGTCAAACCACGTATGGATTATGTAGGACTTCAATTTCTCCCGGCGGATGATGGCAGTGGATTCTTCTCGGGATTTCATCCATCTCCTCCATCTCCATCGCTGCCGTCGTTTCGATGAAATCCTTTTTCATCGTCATCGGGCCCTCGGCGATGAAATCCCGAGAAGAATTTACTGCCACGTATGGATTATTTGCAACGTCATCAAATGCAATAGAAAATTAGCCAGAAACAGCCGAAATAATTAGAACAGTTCCACTACCACCGAATACTCATACACGAAACTATGGAAGGGGTAACAACAGTTTTCAGAACTTTTAAAAGAGAAACGCAAATGCGAGAGCATGCAAACCTCCCATCCATCGGGTGGCTCTCACTCCGCCACGAGCACCCCGCGGGAATCGATCAACCGGTACAGATTTCGTTCGCAAGTGAGGACGCTGGAAAGGTTATTTCCCGACCGAAGGACTTTCACGGGGTCGCCGGAGAGCACACTCACGCGAGAAGGGCAACGGGGCACGTGCGCACACGCCAACTCCAGCTTAAACTCCCAGCAGCCAAGAGAACGGGGTTGGCGGGATGACGAAGGGTAGCAACGGATTCATTCCACATACATCCCACCCTCCTCACGGCCACAAATTTGGGACGTTAAACCTCCCCTCCCCACAGGCAACGCGGCGAGGAAGAGAGAGAGCGTTTTCTTGATTTATCAACGCAGTGCTTCCTTCCGCTCGTATTCTTCGTAATGACGACATTCCGAAGGCCTCCCTTGCGGCGGTTGGTTTCCCTAATTAAAGGAATGCTTAGCCGCCAAGAATCCCTCCATTCACCCCGTCAACCCCCACTCGTTTCTTTCCCCCCGACAACACCCCATCGCATTCCTCCACGGGGATACCACTCTTCCGCAACCGGGTTATGGCCTCCTTCTTCCATCACATACACACGTATCTTTTCTCTCTCTCTTTCGAGGAATGGAAAAGTGGCAGAGGGAAAATTATTCTCCACCCTTGCCTTTTGAGTCGCTCCCGATGCGGCCCAGGGGAATGCGGCTCGCTCGCTCGCCGCCACGCCCCCACACCGTGAGGCTGGGGCGGGCCACCCCATTGGATGGATAGCCAGGGCGGCTCTTGACAACCACAACAAAGAAGCGGGTGATATGGCCGTCGTCCCCTCCATTTTCATCTCGGCGAGGGATTTAAAGGGAGTGAGTGTGGAGAGGGAGGGAAGTAAATAAGCCGGTCGGGGATACACGAAAACCTTCCCCCTTTTCCGTAGCGGATGACCCCTTTGCTCTCGCCTCACTCCCTCTCCCCGTAGCACTAATTCCATGGTCACTGCATTTGAATACAGAAACCACACCGCCACACAAACCTATTAATAGAGCATCCTAGAACATTTTAATTCATTCAATTTAGTGAACATAACATGATTATTGAAAATAAGCACGTTAATAGTATAGTATTGCACCTCCTCCCCACGTACTACAACCTTGGCATGGTGGAAGGGCTTGTTCGTTCTGATGATGATGTTAGGACGATGTTGAGGTGAGGAAAATTGGAAAATATAAAGCGAGAGATGACGAGAATACATAATGGACTTTTAGGAATGTGCGAGTTGAGATGAAAGGATAGCTGGGAATGTTGGAGCGATAGTCGCAGAGCACTATACACCGGAGAGGAAGATAGCCAGCGAGGGGTAGCAATAATACCACTGAACAAAAAGGTAGGAAGAAGCTTACAAGGTGTGATCAAAGAGACGGGACTAATTTTATAACTTGTCTATTTCTACGGATACAGCCTTATCGAACTTGTCACACTCAAAGTACATCCCATGGCTGACGACATACTTTTGCCAATGTTTCTGCTAGCTCTCGAACCCTGCCTGGTAAGCCCCCTTAGGGACCTTCTTCGCGTCCACCGTAAAATTAGTTTCTATGCCCGCAATAGAGTCGAATCGGCGCCCTTTCAAGGTTGATTTTAACTTTGGAAACAAAAAAAGTTGGATGGAGTCACGTCTGGAGAGAAGGGTGGCTGCGAGATCACGCAAGTTTCGGTTCTGGCGAAAAACTGTCACAATCAGCGCCGTGTGAGCCGGCGCGTCACCGTGGTGGAGACGCCATGCATTGTTTCTCCACATGCCCGGTCTCTTTCGGCTCACAGAGACCCTCTTCATAACCTTCCAGTAGAAATCCTTGTTGATCATTTGACCTTGAGGGACGTATTCGTAATGAATCAGCCATTGCCAAATGAAGAAACACACCAGCATGACCTTCACATTGGACCGGGACATGCGAGCTTTCTTTGGCCGAGGAGAATGAGGACCTTTCCACTGAGAAGACTGGGCCTTTGTCTCGACATCATAACCGTAAACTCCGGTTGCAATAGTTCTAAGAAACTCCCGGTCGTCATTGACTCGATCCAGGAGTTCCTGACAAATGTTCACACGTTTTTGTCTCTGTTCATCAGTCAGCTCCCGCGGGAAGAATTTTGATGCGAATCGCCTCATGTCCAAAACGTCTGTCAAAAGTGTCTGACAGGATCCTAAACTAATGTTCACTTCCTCGGCTATCTCCTTAACACTTAAACGGCGATTTGCTCGCAGCAAATCGTTCATCAATTTGACATAGTTGGGGTCTTCACATGTCGAGGTTCTGCCCGATTTAAAACGAATGCTCCACTCAAAACACTCGACAACGACTCATCGCTTCATTAACAAAGGCTTGCTGAACCATTCCAAATGTGTGTGTAGCACTTTTGCCAAGTTTGAAACAAAATTTCACACACACATACGCTGTTTCTTTATCTCCTTCATTGCTGCCGTTGCACGCAGCGACGAACAGGTTAAGCCACGTACCGCTGCTGCTGCGTAACGACTCGACGCAAACAAACGCAACACCTCTCGTTTTAGTCATCAATGTGTCGCTAGAAGGCGCTCTATGTTCGTTTCGATCCGTTGAGCGGTTTGCGCAGAATAAAATCAGTCCAGTTTTTTTTCACACCTTGTAGTAAACAAAGAGAAAGTAAATGATAGAATATTATAAGCAGAAGTAAAAGCTCAACCAGCGAATTTGGTCATTGTTCAGGCCCACATCAAATAAGCAATCATAGTGAGGGAAGAGTTGACAGAGTATATGGTCATTTAGAGGAAATAATTGCACATCCCTGTATTTCCCACAGGGAAACCTTGGGATCCGTAACTCATCCAGTGCCTTGCGGGGGACAGCAGAGCATCGGTGATCTTGGGGGACCTGAATGCCAAGCATCCTACTTGGAATTCACGGTCATCCAATCCGAGAGGAGAATCCCTGCGTCAGCTAGCGGATGCAGAAGGCCTGACCATCTCAGGACCGGCGATACCCACGCACGAGCGAGGGGACATTTTAGACATTGCGATTGCTCGTAAGGATGTGAGGACGTCCCTGAGTTTGTACACGTTCGTGGAGCTGTCGTCGAACCACAACCCGATCATCCTGGCCGTGGGAAGCCGATTCTCAGTGTTATCTTCCACCCGACGATTGGATCTGTCGTCAGCCGACTGGAGAAGTTTCCGCAGCGTCATCGCTAAGGAGGTGCCAAGAGAGTCACGGGAGCCGACTTTGCCGGAGTTGGCCGATCAAATGGTCAGCCACCTCACATCCGCAGTAGATGGCGCAATGAAGGCCTCGATACCGATAAAGGAACAACGGAACTCGTACCTTCGGATTCCACTTCCAGCGGCGGTTAGAGGCCTCATTGCGCGGCGAAACAACGTGCGGCGCCAATGGCAGAAATATCGCACAGCGGACGTGAGAAAGCAGCTTTCAGAGCTAAACTTTGTGGTACAGGATGCCCTCCGGGAGGTTCGATTGGACCACTGGGAGGCGCACCTGCGGGAGGAGCTCCTTTCCGAAGACGGCAACGAGGATGTGTCGTCGGTGTGGAAGATATGCCGGAGGCTGCGGGCTCCCCAAAGACTGGACCCGATTATTACTGACGGAGACAGGGGGGCACGATCTCCCATGGAGAAGGCGGAACTGCCCGATGAACACCTTGCCTGCAGCTTTTCACCCAATCCTGGGAATTCTGCTTCTGCCGAGATTGAAGAAGAAATCTAGGCGTCGGAAAGACCAGGAGACGCCGATCTGGAAGACGCCTCGGAAATTCCAAGATTCGACGAGAAGGACGTCATAGGGGCAATACGTCGCCTCCGCCCAGGGAAAGCCCCCGGAAGCGATAATATTCCCAATGTTGTCATCCGGGAGCTTCCTAAGGCCTTGTGAGGTACCTGACAACGTTGCTAAATGGCTGTGTCAGGATTTCCTTCTACCCGACCACTTGGAGAAGAGCGAGAATCGTCTCTCTGTCGAAGTCGCAGAAATTGGAGGTGGGTCCCGGAGAATTCCGGCCTATCTCCTTGTCCGACAGCTTCGGTAAGATATTCGAGCGACTGCTGCAACAGCCGCTGGCTGACTTCGTCCGGGAGAATGACATCCTCCCGGAGGAGCAGTTTGGTTTCCGTGCGCAGCATTCCACAGTCCATCAGCTAGCACGAACGGCGGATTTCATCACGGACAGCTTCAACAGGAATATGGCGGTTGCTGGGGCCTTCTTCGACGTCAGTAAGGCGTTCGGTCGCGTCTGGCATCCGGCTCTCCCGGTGAAGATGAGACGACTCCATTTCCCAACTTGGATTGTACGGATGGTTCACTCCTACTAGCATCCCAAGACGTGCAAGACACCCTTCCGGCAAAGAAGAAGCCAAGGCTGCTCTGAGCGGGAAGAAATCGAACGCCTGACAACGCAGAAGAACTCTTCCCGCCTTAGTAGCCTTGGAGGCTGGAAAGGCGCAGTGTAAGGGCTACGCAAGAACCCTTGCAGGGAGCAGTTAATTTCAGATTCTGACGAAATGAAGCCTTTTGAAGTGGTGGAGGATTGTAACGCAGCAGTAGGCGAGGGAAAATATGGTATTGAGGCAGGGCATTGGGGTTAAGGAACAGCCAGGGAAAAGGCAATAAAATTTGAAGGAAGCAGCGCTTGGTATACACACCACAGCACACAAAAACTTGGAATAAACACCGCAGCAGACGTAGGCATAAATGTAAAATACCACGGGATCCAAAAAAATATTCATGTTATACGTAGCTAGGTTCCGTTTTGGGAAAATCCATATTGATTCGCACAGTTTTCCGGGACCGGATGTGAATTTAGATCATAATTTAGTACTAATGAAGTGCAATATCACATTCAAAGGATGAAACAGGTAAGACGGTAGAGAAAATGGAATGGACAGGAAATGAGTAAGGGTAAGGTACAGGGAAAATCATGAGTGAAGCAAGGGAGAAAGGTATTATAGAAGAAAAAAGGGCAAATATTGAAAGCCCGAAATGAAATAAGAGGAAAAAATAAGAAAAGGACATAAAAACCATGAGTTACATGCAATATGATTAGACATACAAAAGAAAGAAGTAAATAAAAGAATTTAAATACAGAGGTAGGTCGAAGAAAGTAGAGATAATTGAAAAATAAACAGAGTCAGGAAACTACTAGAGCAAAATGAGCGTGGTGCAAGACGTAGGGCGAGTATGTGAAATGTTTACAAAGGAATGGTGAGATGCCTGCGTGCACTGCATAGAAATATGACATCGGTGAGGATAGCTTAGGTCTGGGGCATACTTGATAGCGCGATAGAAAGAGCATCAAGGAAAAGGAAATCAAATGAAGGCATAGAGAGGAGGACGTTAGACAAACGACGGTTAGGGAATGTGATGGGACGGTTAGGGAAACGTGGAATAGGATGGGTATGTTGAACGGAATTAATGAATGAATTATACTTAACTCAATGCAATATCGCAGATTTAATCCACCTATCTTATTTAAATGATAGAGTCATTCGCGAAAAAGATTCTACTTACACAAGAAATAGTCTCTCGCGAAGAGGAAGCCCATTAAGCACGCATGGGATGGACGCAGGTGCTAAGCCAGTTACATTTGCAATCCCGAACTAGCAGTACTTACTTAAGCTTAAGTACTCCCTTGATACCGTACAATTGCTCGTTCTTACTCCCCACTTAGCTCATCCCAAATTCTCTTATTCTTCGAGGCATATTCGAAAAGAATGGGTCATTTTCTTATACGATATTTAAATATTGGCGGGTAACAACAAAGTTTTAATTACGCACGCAGCCTCAGATATTGATTGTTTTCATAGCAATTGAAGTTATTGCCTTGATTCAGTGCCGTTTGCCTATCGGCCAATGCAAAAAGCAATTTCCACGAAAATCCTTGCTCCCGACAGCTGCGAAGTGCGTTTGTAAATTACTATGCGCAAAAGGAGCATCAGCAACCCGAATTTATCGGGAGTTGAGCCTAGTTTATGAAGCTTCAGTGATGAGTGAAGTAAGGGTCAGACTGTGAGTGTAAAATGGTGTCGAGACGTCATAAATGGCTGAACAAAAGATCACGATTAAAAGCGGAGTGTATAAAGACCGATTAAATCGTTCAACAAGTGCACCAAGAACTGCGATCTGATCGACGAGTCGTGATTGGTACCTTAGTCGATGAATTTCTTTTCTTTCTTAGCGCACCACAATTTACCCGATTATCACGGAAAAGCTCTAATATCACATACTGTGTGGAATGTGGGTACCGAAAACGCTTCCCGACCAACACAATGAGCAAAGAATGTTGAGTGGAGGAGAGTTTTTGGAGCGCTTTTGACCTTTTCGATCACACACTCCACAGTCCTGAACCCCGTGATGTTCCTCGCAGACAATCCAAGAAGCACTCACGGACGATGTTGTAACAATGAAGACAGTAGAGGACTTCATCACACGAGTAGGCCGAAGGGTATCCGTCTACATAACTGAGACCTATCTTAGCCACGGCAGTGTGTGGAAAAGTTTTCACGAAGGAATGCACATGCCAAAGGTGACAGAACGCTGGTTTTCACTACTGATTCCTTTTCAGAAGCAAAAACGGCGCTGACGAACAAAGCGATGAGGCTTTGATATTTGGCCACATCCATCTGTTCTCCCAAGCGACTTTTCCTTATTCCTAGAACTCAAAAAACCATTGCGGGGTCAGGGATTTGACAACACAAATGAATTCATTCAAGAGATGGAATAGTTTTCGACGCAATCTGCTGAGTTCTTCAATGACGGCCTTCGAAAGGTCGAGAAACGCTGGGAGTCATGCATAACTCTTGATGGTAGACAGCATGTAGACAGATCTTAAGGATAACAAATTAAAATGAAGTTTCCATCTCGATTATTTTTTATTATTAAGTAAAAGTTGACGAAGTTCTCGCTCATCGGGTCAAAATGTAGGAGTGGACATAATTAATCCAACTGGAAGTACATAATCCCAAATATGAAAACTTTAGAAAGGAAAGTACTTCGCCAAAAAATAACGATTGGATGCATTGTTAAGGTAATGCCAAAAGATTTAAATACTGTTACTGATTAATATTTACTTTTTTGATAAAACAGTTTCTGGAGTGACTAGGTGGAAAATCTTCATATTGAAATTGAAAAATAAATAACTTGGCTTTTCACATAGAAATATTTCTATGTGGAAAAGCCAAGTTGGTTATTTTTCAATTTCAATATGTACTATATCTTCAACGAGAAAAATGACACCAATTAGTTAAACTTATGTACTATGTAAAAATATGCATGTACATTTGAACAAAAGCAATTGTTTCACGTGAAACCCAGTGTACATGATTTATCACATTTTTATCACGTTTATTCCTAGATAGAACGGGAAATTTACTCTCTTAACATGAACTTATCCAAACGATAAATGTAAAACTTTAATAGCAAAGGATTAACCATGAAATATAAGTAAGATGTGAAAGACAGGACCCAAGAATTAACGCCCTAAAGCATAATGACGATCATCACGTGCACAAAGGAGGATGATCTTGCCCCTTTAATGAGGCATGTCATCGCTTAGTGCCGCATGAACCGATACCGTTCTCCTCTCGGACGGAAGAGTTACCAAAATTTTGAGATGATGTCGAAAGCAAAAAAGAAAGAATATAATGATACAAAAGAGAGAACGCTAGGAATAGATTACTAAGAGTGGAGGCAAGGGAAACCCGAGAGCCTTTCCTTTGTGTCGACATATTCTGAAGCGAAGCACTAACGAGAAGGGAGGAGAACTCCGTCGACGCAGCTGATGAGGTCGGATCTGCGGCCGTAAAGAAAAACCAAAAATAACGAAAGGGACGAACGCGAAGAGGAACACCGCATCCGCGGCTCCCGCTACGCAGATCGGTTTTATCGCATCATGCGCGGAGCTTAATTGCTCCCTACCGTCGAAAGATTACGCGAGTCCAGAAGCCGTTAACGGAGAAAATACTCGCGAATGAATCAATACGCGCACACAAAAGGGCCCTCCAGAATGAAAGTGGACGGTAAACCTTTAACCAAGCGATCAGACGGATGGCAGGCTTTTTGAGGGGTAAGAGTTCACCTCATGCTAGCACATGGGAGTTAATTCATCTCGCGGTTTCTCCGTACGGTTCTCATTCGCACATGACTTGGACTCCAGAAGAGATGCTCGGAGGAAGACTTGAAGGGTTGAAGTCGGGACCTCGCGGCCAACAGCCGGACTCTCAATTCACAAAGCTGCCACGTCTTGTTGCGTACTTCTTGCAAACATACTACATGTCGTCGCATTGATAGGACATACGATGGAAGAAATGCAACGTCGGAGAAAACGCCCCCTCAAATGGTAAGAGATATTCCTCCACCGTGACGATGAATAAGTTCCTTCCTAGGCTCGTAATTCAAATGAGATGATAATTCTGTAGAATCAATGTGACGGAAGGAAACCAAAAAACCCTCCTTTACCGTTGTGAACTTCCACTACTTCGCGGAATGGAATAATTAATGCTCACGTGGGTTCGGCAGCATTTTTAAATCTCACAATAACTTTTATTGTGTAGCAGAGTACATTTTATTGGCGTCAACACTTTCGCATGCGTAAATGGAATTACGTTTGTATGGAAGAGCATACTGTTTGAAATACTGAGAAAACAGGTCCGAAAATGCGATACTTTTACGTTTAACGAAGTCAGTTTTAATACAATAAAGTTTATTTCACGAAAAATTGTAAATATATGAGTTGGGAAAAGTACAGCAGAGTGTATGCGAGGATGGAAGGTGAAAGAAATTAAACTAATTCGTGGGAATAAGCGATACTGGTGGAGAGGCAGTACTGACAATTTCCGAGATCAAAAATGGCACCCAATAGTGGAATTCGGCAGTTCTTGTTGACCCAAGGCACATGATTTAGTGCCGAGAAACCCATTTTAGAGGATGAAGATGTGATTACATCCATAAGCCGAATCCCTTTGGCAATTACCCATTTCGTGAACACGTAGATTTCTTGGGTTGTATTTCAAATGCAATGGGAACAACAGTATATCCCGATTAAACAGTGCAGTTAGCGGTTTTAGCGCGACGTTAATCTAACCCTTGTTTTTCTTCCCTGAAAAATATCTCTTTGAAAGTTTGAAACGCGGCTGCATTTCATTGGTTTCGTAAAGGTGAGGGGACCTTCTCGCACTTTTATTGTGCGAGTGATACCCGTGCCAAAATGTCAACGGCGTGCCAGGGTCCCCTCACAGATCACCCATGTCGTAGGTAGGGGAAGGTTATTTATTTAATAATGCCGCAATATTAAGGCAAGAGGACCCAGCTTCTACGAAAATATCTTGAATTGATGACTGCAGATAAATTCGCTTTTTAATATTTCTGTTGCATATTTATTCCAGCATTCAAGGTACAGATATTAATGGTCCACCAGTCTCCAAAATATTAATACGATGGCATTCCATGCTTCTTGATCAAGTTTTAATCCATATGATTCGCCCTTTGCATGCCTTTCTCCCTTTTACGTTTCCTATTTTCTCTGGACACGTAGACGTTCCTTCCTACTCCTTTTTTTCACTTAAGCGTCCTCCTAATTGAGATACCTGTATTCATTTCGGATCAACAAGACGAGACGTTATTGAGTTAAAACATATACAACGGATAAAATTTCTTTAAAAAAAATAATTCCCTGCCTACATGGATTAGAATGAGATGTGATCCAAGGGAGGACAATAGATTACTGGGCGAGATAAGGGGAAGAAAAATGAAAGGGAAGGACAGTGGCTATTGGCGTGGATGTTATTTTATCCTGAATAGAGAGAGATCGAAGGAAGGCTTGAGAGGAGGACTGTTGCGGAGGAGGAGGGACGGAAGTCGGAGAGGAAAATGAGCGGGAGTGAGCGAAATGTTTCCGAGGAAGGTTGAGGGTGGGTGCGATGTCTTTCGAGAAGAGCAGAAGAGATTTCCCTACCGAGGTATCTCGGCGATCCGGGCGCAGGGTATTTCCTTTATTTTCCGCCGTTTCTCCTCGATAATCCCGAAGGGGGCGCAAGGGAAAGCCGTAGCCGGCAGACGTAGCCGTCTGCGGCGTAAGGCCGAGTGAGATGAGGAGACGTCTTGAAAGTTTCGTTGATTTTTCACCCCGTCCTCAAGACTGTCCCATGGCCTCCTTCGCCTACCTTCTTCCCACCTCCCTCTCATCCACGAAATAGATTCCGCCTCCCCTCCCAGCCTCAACGTCGGTCCGCCCCTCGCTCTCTTCCGAGAACATCTCCTCCACATTCCCACTCCACATCTCTCGTTTTGTGCGATCGTGAAATCGAGAACTACATGCCAGCCTTCAAAATCTGTTGGATCGCCCTCTCTCGTCGAGAGACTCCACCTCTCTCCCTTCGCTTGAATTTCGGAGAAAACCATAACAAGTCAGTTTTCACGGTACCCCAGGGTTCAACCCTGCCGCGCCAAGCAGTGGATATACGGAAAACATTAAAATCGGATATGTAATAAAGGTGACGCTTAGTTAATTTTACGATTTTGCATTTCTCAGCACACACGTGGGTGGTAACGGGAGTCGACTCTTTCTGATTTCTCTAGTGGTGGAATCACAGGAAAAAATATGAATGGCTCCAAGTAAATAGCTGAGCCCGGAGGATTATGAGAGCGTGATTTCAACTACACTAATGGCAAGCACTCGGCTTTCGAAGATCAGCTTCACTGCCTTAAGAGAAGCATTACGACGCCAAATTTTAAGATTAAATTCATTTTAATTGGCATGAATAAACTCCCACAGGGAAATGACCATCCAAAATTTCTTTCGCAGGCAATAACAACTTTGCATTCCTCCAAATCATGCATTTGAACTACGACAAATTATGCTTCAATAAATGGGAAATTTACATTTTATAGCAGCCCAATTTTTCGAGAAACACTTGCTCGAAGTACTTTCCGTATGAAAATGAAATGGAGAGATCATGCTAGAACCTAATCACAAAAAATTAACAATGAACCATCCTGCCTAATGCCGAATTTTATCCAAATGTCGCCTCGAAATGCAATTTGATTCGGCTAGCAATTTTATTGAACCAAGCCTTTCCATTAAGGATATGCATGAGCAAGCACCCCCTAAAATAAAACTTAAGCACCTGCTGACAGTCCCTCAGTATTTACAATATAGATGGAAGAGTTAGCATTTTTCGGCCATCATGCAGTGCAGAATTCTCATCGTGCAGTTTAATTTACATCCCAAGCCATTATAATTAATCGAGCAGGGGATAAAATATTTTTTATTCACACATTCCCACAGTTAACGTAGAGAACAATTTTGTGATGAACGACAAGATATGATTGAAATCTGTAACACATTTTTTTAATAAAAACTAACGCTTCCACGTAATTAAAGTTATTTCCAAGCATTGGTTTTTATTTAACGAAATTTTATAAACAAACATACATTTTTATGCGATCAGAATTCGGAATCGCGTGGACGAGTGTGTCTTCTCTTCGAGCTGGGGAAATGCGATTGAAGAGACCCGATGAAGGTCATGATTCATGATCACAGAAATGCACATTCATGAGGCAACTTATATGCTTCGCGTCCTTCCGCAGAACCATTGCCTAAACTTTTGCAACATTTACAACTTGATTCTACTTTGAAAACGTTCAATTTTCCCGTTATATGGCAGCAAAGACAACAGATGGGCGAGACATTACTCAGTGTTTGAGGCTACCTACGAGCCTACCTCGTAAATTGCTGAATGTCAATCAAATTGCTGTTAACGAATTGAACGCAGTATGACGATATAACTACCAGCATGTAGCGTCACTCGTACTTCTTTAAGCTCACAGCTACAAGGGGATGTAGATGAAAATTACTTTAGTAATTACGAGCAGCACTTGATACTTTTGGTTTCATTAAAGATTTTTATAACATGGTGGTGTCTTTACTAATCATAACTATTTACTAACTCTCATTTATTAAATCGCAAATACGTACATATTAGGATTTATTGCAGTGACTAGAAGGAATTTACTTCCCTCCCTTATACTGCTCCCTTATATTTTAAACGGCAGATTCAAATGAATAAACAGTCAATAACCTCTTCAGTATTTAAATCATTACTTTTGCGCATGATTGCGGAACATAGAAGTTCAAGGGAAAATGCATTATTAATGAAAACAAACATTCGCCTTTTCAACTAAAAAACAACTACCTTAACGTGGACAAAGTTCAACATTGATCTATTATGTTATGCATATACTAAATAATATGATGAAAGTAAATACAGAAATTAGTAGTAATTTTTATTGGGGGCGACCGATAGCTGAAGTCATTTGCGCCATTAGGGCTGGATGGGAAAGGAGGAAGGGTGGAGAGAAACCCGGCGTCGGCATTAGCCTACCCTTGTCGAAAGGTGCCAAGGGGTCCGCAGTTTTAACGTCCCGTCCGACGGACGCCGTACTCACTCAAAGTGCTCTCCACACAGCACCTCAAGTAGGGACCGGGAAACTACTGAAAATATCTACCGCCGCCGGGATTCGAACCTGGGCCCTTTCTGTGGAAAGCCTGTACGTTAGCCAATATCCCCTTCGCAGAATCAAATGCAATACATGGCCTTGGGGGTTTAGACAATCTAAAACCCCAAGTTACTCACATTTTCCCCTTAAGCTGGTTTATTCCGTCTTGTTAGATTAAAGACGGAGAATTTTGAATGGAAACATTGACAGATAATTAAAGCGTCAAACCTGAATTGGCGCGGCACAAAGAGGCAGCACAGGATTGATTTTGGACCAACCTGTTAATTCCGAAATGCTTTCCATTATATATCACAAAAAATCTAATTATCTTGCTTTTTGTTATTTCATACAAGTACATGACTTTCAGAGATTCGAATGGTGAGAGGCGAGTGATAGTAGGGATTTCTGTAGGGAAAGCAAAACCTGGAAGTTTTCGTCCGCTAGTAATATTTTCATCAGCTACCTGAAGATGAGATTTCCATACAGTTGTGCTCTTTACAAATGGAATGAGGATCTTTCTTCTCCGCTGTCGATGCATAAATGAGGGCTACGACTCAATTCCCCCCATGGGAAACAAAGGTCAAAGAGAGAGAGAGCGTGGAGTAACGTTTCAATGCGAGTGGGGAGCAAATGTGGAGGGAGTTTGAATAATGAACACGCCCGATGTGGCGGGAGGAGAACGGAGGAAAGGGCCTCAAATGAAAAAAAGATGGTTCAATGAACTCATTAAAATACAACACGAATTGGGTAATCTTGAAAAAACATTTCCTTTCAAAATAAATTATCTAAGTATTCATACGTTTGCTATGTTTCCATTTGCGGAAATCTGGTGACTGATATAGCCAAATGAAGGGCCTCGAAGCATTGAATATTGAGTGAAAGAGACTGTTACAAATTGTTAAAACTTCTTAGTCTTCGTGATTTATGGAGCAGTTCCGTGAACCAATGGAAAATATCAATTGAAGACTGTACAATTTCAATTTAGTTGAGATCCTTGAATTTGCCTAATATTCTATATTTACAAATGAGATCCATTTGCCATCAAACCATTTTAAGTAAGATTATCTGCTCACGTTTATTGATTCAACTTTTATGCCAAAAACATGTGCATTTTATCCCAATGTTCTTTTAAGGCATTTTAATCACAACATTTTTCGATTGATTAAATTCCTCGCAGAACAGACTGTTGAAGAAATATTAACTAAAATCCCGAGAATAATCGATGAATGTAGCTGCCGCTGGACTCGAAATATTTCTCATTGATCAGTCCATTCCCAGGTCCGACTGCTACATTAGCATTATCGAAATGCTCAATTGTCAAAACAATATTCCAATCCCTGAGATATAGACGGCAAAATATAAGTTTATAAATAAGAAACAGACGCCGTCATGTAGTTTGTGTATAATAAGTGGTGATGACATTTACGATCGTCAATCATCAAAATGGGATTTTAGATTCATGAATTTATGATGAGCCATGAATTACCCATTGCGTGCACCTTCGGAAAACGATAATTACCCGGTCAAAACCCCAATTGGGGAACCTGAGAATAATAAAAACTGCAGGAAGAAATAAACCCTAGAAACATAATTTTATTGAGAAACTTAGCGTTGGGAGTAAGCATAAAACTCTTAAACATGAATTTTGATCCACCATTTCCCAAGCTTTCTTTTGTAATCCCTAGGATATGATCACCAGAAAAACTCCCGCGAGGAAGTTGGAGATATCATGTGCGGAAAACCCTCGCCCTCCTTTGGAGCACATGGATTCCATCTGCCCTTATAATAATACACTCTCGGTCCCACAGCCCAATGAAAACATATTTGCATAACTCCTTTCAAGGACGAGTTGAGCTTCCTCCAAGATGAAGCGGACGACGGTGTTTCTAAAAGGATCAAGGTCGCTTCCAACGTATTACGGACGAAGGGATCACGAATATAAGACTAGAGAGATAGACTGCAGGACTGAAAGGTTTAAAATGTCATTTTTTCCAAGAACGATAAGAGACCAGAATGCTTGTAGCCGAAATTCCCCTGGACTTAGTTCATTACAATAAGTATTAACGTACAGGTTAGGGACTGCGCGAGGATATGCATACATGTGTGTGTGTATATATATATATATATATATATATATATATATATATATATATATGTGTGTGTGTGTGTGTGTGTGTGTGTGTGTGTATGTGTGTGTGTGTATATATATATATATAGATATATATATAACTTAGACAGTAACACACAGCACGAGAACACATAAAAAGAACACTCACAATAATATCTTGATAATTTCGACGGACTTGAGCTCCGTCTTCTTCGGAAGATAAGATATGACTAAGGAAAAGGGTGCGCGGTGCAGAGAGAGTATGGGACGAGGGAGAGGGGAAAAAACAGGTAGTGGGGGAGGGGTGAAGGAGGGGTATATGAAGGGGGAGAAAGCGGAGTGGGGAACAGGTGGTGGGAGAGGGGTGAAGGAGGAGGTTATGGAGGGGGAAAGGGAGGCCAGAGGGGAGCGGAGATGGAATAAGGAGGATGCGGAAATAGTAACAAGCGACACAGAAAACTAACAATTCATCCACAGATCCCACAACACCCATGACCAAGGCATGAACTCACCAAGTCATCATAAGGGCTTGACAAGTCAAAACACAGGACAAGGATGACAAAATGTATGCGGATGAATAAATTGTCCCACCACCTCGCAAGAAACAAATCCCCATCCTCAAAAATCACAACGTTTCGTCCAACCTTCTTCCTAAATGCCCTTCTGTTACCTACAAACGGCCCGCCAACCTATCAGATCTCCTCAAATCCACCAAGCCTCTTTCCAAATCCCCTCCCACCCCCAGAATCACACCCACTCCGTGCTTGCGAGCTAGATGCAAAACTTGTCCTATTTTCACCACTCCACCCCTCTCCATCCCACCTTTTAACTCTCTCCCGCCCTTCCCCCACTCATCATGCACATCTCAGAATGTAATCTATCTTCTGACTTGCAAACTCTGCCCGGCATTTTATATAGGCCAGTGCTCTACACCCCTGAACCTCAGGGTGAACTACCACCGCGCCTCTTGTAATCCCTCCTCCCCATCCGCGGGTTTTCCCATTCCAAAACATGCCTCCCACCACAACACCCCCTTCAGCCACTGTTACAATGTTTCCGTGCTAGCATCCCTTCCCCCATCCGATAACCCTATAAAACTAAAAACAATGGAATTGGCATTTATATGGCTGTGTAAAGCCTATCAACATCCGGGTGTCAATGTCGTTCACTAAATGGGGGGGTGGGTCTGAGGTAGATGGAGGTGGATTTGTTTCTTGCGAGGTGGTGGGACAATTTATTCATCCGCATATATTTTGTCATCCTTGTCCTGTGGTCTGACTTGTCAACAATTATGATGACTTGGTGAGTTGATGCCTTGGTCATGGGTGTTGTGGGATCTGTGGATGAATTGTTAGTTTTCTGTGTCGCTTGTTACTATTTCCGCATCCTCCTTATTCCATCTCCGCTCCCCTCTGGCCTCCCTTCCCCCTCCATTACCTCCTCCTTCACCTCTCTCCCACCACCTGTTCCCCGCTCCGCTTTCTCCCCCTCCATATACCCATCCTTCACCCCTCCCCCACTACCTGTTTTTTCCCCTCTCCCTCGTCCCATACTCTCTCTGCACCCCGTACCCTTTTCCTTAGTCATATCTTATCTTCCGAAGAAGACGGGGCTCGAGTTCTTCGAAATT
This sequence comes from Hetaerina titia, assembly GCA_037158775.1. Lineage (NCBI taxonomy): Eukaryota > Metazoa > Arthropoda > Insecta > Odonata > Calopterygidae > Hetaerina > Hetaerina titia. The sequence continues at coordinate 120,722,136 of CM073772.1, forward strand.
ATCATGATATTATTGTGGGTGTTCTTTTTATGTGCTCTGTGTTACTGTCTAAGTTATATATATATATATATATATATATATATATATATATATATATATATATATATATATATATATATATATATATATATATATATAACTTTTGGACGGCACAATAGAACACAGAATAAAACGGATAACACGTAAAAGTGCTTCACTCTCTTCTCTTCCTATCCCTTTACACGCAAGTTCACACAACCTATCATTTGACGAATGCTTTTCCCTAACAGTTCTAGAATCCCTACCCGATTCAGCCACCATCATAGAGGTGAGAACTCGCGAATCCGCATACATCCTATATTTCCGATCCTTTAAAATTCCCACCCTTAACCGCCATCTTTAATTTCTTTCCCAACAGTCCCTAAACCTTCCGCCCCCCCTCCCCTCCCCAGGCGCTCTTCCCTCAAAACCTCTCAGTCTGAAAGCTTAAATCATCTAGAGTGTGAGTGTCCTTTTACGTGTTATCTGTTTTTTCTGTGTTCTATTGTGCCGTCCAAAAGTTATATTGCTCTGGTGAGTACTTCCGCATCATCGATATGTGTGTGTGTGTCTGTACATATATGTGTGGCCACGGCCAATGGCTATATTTTTTTTTCTTACAGGTTCCCCTCATCTTTCCTCACCTAACCCCCAACCCCCTCAACCCTTACCCTTCCCTTATGGTGCTACATCCCCTACCGCACACCTTTTTGGTGGCTCGCAGGGTATTTATGTAGAAGTAGAAGTATGACAACGAAAGGATTGTTTACTCTTAATTGAAAGCTTACCATTGGAGAGAACGGAATTTACGACGCCGTGATGTTTTCTACAAGTAATTAGAACGATGCGGGAACAAAAAATACAAGACTACGGCTTAATAAAAGGAAAGAACGAAATACAGGTTTCCCATTCACTTCTCTTGTCACTCGCATGCACTCAACTGCAGCCTCCCTCTTATGAGCGCAACTAATTTCATTTTCAAGAAATATAAATATGAAAAAAAGATAGTATTCGAAAGTATTGCCAGGAGTCGTGTCCTTAATTAGGTTCACATCCACGTAATACAAGTTACCTGTTTTTCACCCAAAGTTTAGGCAATAGTGAAAAAGAAGTTTTAAAAGCGTTGCAAAAACTAGATTATGCAATTACATCAAATCTTTCTAGATGGAAACCGTCCACCTCCTTTTCTTATTCCTGAAAATTTTCTTGAAATCGGTCCAAGACATTATCCGGACATCGAGGAAGTCATAAGATTTAATTTCCATTAGGCTCTAAGGGTATATGGTCGATTTAGGCTCTGCTGATCTGGTATGTACACCAAGAGAGAGGCGCACCGTATAGGGTGCACTTCAATTCTCATCGTTTTGCCAACGATATGAAATGTACTCCATCGGACCCTTCTGATATTTAATGTCACATATGTACCAAGGAAACCCGTATCAAACTAAGCAACACAAGCGCCATGGAGTTCAAAAACTTTGTAGACATAATCCTTGACGTATTACAGCCTAAGACACGAAAGCTACCTCTCCTCGTCACTAATATGCATCAAGACTCCTGCAGACTCGAGAGGGCTCGCAACAACTCGGCGCTAGGCGTGATAAAAGCCCAGCGAAAAGTTCCATTGTCATCAAAGAGAATATTCCAGGTCAAGATCGTTATCGAGTCGCACGACATCCGAATTTCTACTTTTAATAATAAAATCCGGACCACACACACACAATTGCGAGTCAGACGAGCGCCACTAAAATACTTAAAAGGAAGAGGGTAGAGGGGGAGGGGTGAGGAAGGGTTGTTTGGAACAAGACTCGTGATAAAAGCCTCCACTCCCCCCCTTTCTCCCGAGCATGAACTGTCTTCTTTTGTTTATTTTTTATCTCTCACGCCCTCGCGAAGATCCAGAGGATCGAAGTAACTGGGTCAAACTGGAGACATTTCATTTTTATCGTATCGGGGCAAGGGAGCGAGCACACCGCGGCCTATATGTTTAATGAATAAGTAAAAATACGACGGCGTTCAGGTAAGAAGTTGTGGAAGGCACGACGAGATTTGGAAGAGGCAAAAAATATTCCCTTAGAACATAATGGCTAGAAAAATTGAGGACGCGGAGAAAGAAGCGTGTCACACGAGGCATTAGGCGGAAAATTCTCTTACCGCGGTGGATTATTTACCTAATAAACTCCATGAAAGAAAATGAAATTGAAAATACAAGGTAATAGCCAAAGAATCGATTCAGCCATAAAATTTTGTAGTATGCTTGGGAGATATCGAAATACCATGGAATGGAAGAGCATTTCAATTACTTTCCAACAAAAATGGTGCAGTGATAACAAAAATATCGGCTGTTGTCTAAATAAATATTATTACCTCTTGAGAGCTATTATGATATTTGATTAGTAATATTTCCATGATAATCCAATTGAAAAATTTACAAACAAAAAATAGCGCGATATAAAAATAAATATTTTATGTAAACGAAACAGAAATAGGCAATTTTCGAAGGAATGTTTGGAAGGTGAATTATTATTATAAGGTAATCTACCGGTTAACGTAGGTTTAGGATGGGCACGACTACCAAATAAATACGCAACATATAATTTAAATCAGATCCAAGGCCATGGAATTCCGTGAAATATTTTCTTACCTCGGCGAGAATAATCTACATTACAGAAATGTTTGCTATCGTGGGATATTCTTTCATGGCAAGGAGGACACATCCAATTTTCTATTATGTCGCCATAGTTTTGCTGCGTAACCCAATGCTTTGGAAGAGGGATAGAAACAACAAATGAGGCTGTCACAGTCGAGTAATCAAGTCGAGACACCTATCGTAAAGCTCGCTTCTTGCCTTTCAACTTCACAGAGTCGAGGCTCAGTGAGAAAATGCGAGTTTTGAAAATTTGGCGACAGACTCGGTCATTAATACTTCGTGTTATGAGCGATTTAAATTAATCGAAATTGAATTTTGGTCCACTTTTACTAGATAAAAGTGATACAAACGGAGATAATAATTCACACGAATATAATTAGTTAAGATGAATATTTTAGGACGCATTAACACTGCAAGCATACTGCGAGGTAAATGCTAAAGCAACCGACCGCATGATAACCAAACGAATTCGTGAATAATCAAATGTCGCATCAAAGGCCTGAGATAACTTAACATTTCATAACATAACCATAATTCTTAAATAATAACGCATTACTGAATAGTTAAAATTTAAAAATTAATTCACTCATAATTTCTTCACGTTGTAAAAGTGCGATTATTTTAGGCCTCGAAATTTTTAAGTTTTATACTGGCTTGATTTGTTTTTAAGAAAACAGAAAATAAAGAAAAAATAAGTAAAAACTTTTTATCGACCAGCTAGCAAAGTGAAGCAACAGGATAGGATACATTTACGGAAAGTCAAGTCACACATTGTGAGTTTTAAAATAAGCCATCCAGGTTAGACGAGCAGGTATATATGGGCAAGGTAGAGTAGTGAACTAGCCCCCACGAGTATTTAATTACAGGGATACCTTTAATCTTAATATCAATTACAAAGAAACAAACGTAGCATACGACATCACATAACTCTCACCAATTGAGTTTTAATAAGGTAGCTAGATTATCCTTATGTTAGTCGCTATAAAACCATAGCTATATGCATAACAAGGAAATTTTAAACTTGCAACAAACTACTTGGGCCGCCAATTAGAGCTAATGTATAAATCTAGCCGTCAATTGAAACTTTTCGAGAAAATTTCAACTCATGAACATGAAAATTGGACCTAAAGCTAAGCTCAGGACAAATAAAAGAAAAATAAAAGTAAATATTTGGTTTGGTTTTGAATCTACTCCCTCCACCTCTGCGACTCCTCAATTTCGTTACGACATTGCATTGTCACGTACGAAATCCCGTGTGATTTTAGCTCTTTGGCTGACGATTCAAGTTCGGTTCTCTAATTCGGAGGTGGGAGACAATTTTGCATAGCACACAGCACGTAACCTGTAAAGCTATCACTCAGACTTAAAAACAGAAAAAAAACTTGATTTATTCGAAATTACCGCTCATCCTACCCGCTTAAGGGACAGAATAAATAATCATACATCGTACCTGAGTAATGACTGTGCATGTTAAAGACAATAAAAAACCTCCTATCAATGATAAAAGTTTTTATATGCCTATTTCGTTGATTTAGGAAATGATCCCAGATCTCCCCGGCACCAAATCATCTCCGTTTTGAAGTACACCTAGCAATCACTAATGTTGCTACAGCTGCCGCGCGAGCGATACGAGAGAAATAATGAGGATTTGAGTTCACTCGTGGGGCTGACTTTTATGTGATATTGATATTTTAGTACCCTGCAAGCCACCACTAGGGTGTGTGGTAGGGGGTGAATAGACAACAGAATAACTTTGACCCGAACATGACCCCTACCGTGGTCGGACAATGTTATTCTGATGCCTCATCGTTCGTGGAAAAAATGATATCTTAAATCTGTTCTACACGTAATTTCGCTAATTATATTGTAGTAACACATGATCTCTCCTACCGTAGAGAGATGGGGGTAATAATACATTTTCAACATCACTGCTAAAGAGACGTCTTTTAATAAGATTTGATCTGTATTTTAACCTTCGCTCCATTGAATGATTCCCATCCTAGCTGCTCTTATGTATTGGATATGCTACTGAGTTTATCATAACAACGTTTTACAAATCTAGCTCCTCTACGCTGCATGCGATCCAATTCGGTCAATAATCCAACTTCATGAGGATCCCATACATTTGCAGCATATTTTAAATGAGGCCTAACCAAAGACAGATAACACATTCTTTTGGCCTTTTCATCACATTTACCGAGTATTCTTCTAATGAATCCTAATATTTTGTTACCTTGTCCACATACTCCCCGTATTTGTTTCACCCAGGAGAGATCGTGAGTGAGGGTAAAACCTAGGTATTTAATTTAGCCTGCACGTTCCATTTCGGTGCAGTAGGCGTTCGGGTGGGAATTTCTCTTTGTCCCGAAATTTATGACTACACACTTTTTTAAGTTTAATTCTTATTTCCATGTGTCTCACCGCCGTGGATAGCATTTGGGTCATCTGATAAAGCTGCTTTGTCCTCATGATCACGAATATCATAGTAAAACAGTGCATCGTCGGCAAATAAACGTATCTTACTAACACTTCCCTGGGGAACACCTGAAGTAACCTCTACAACATTTGAGCTAACTCCATCTATCACTACTCTTTGTACCCGACCATTCAAAAAGTCTTTAATCTAACCTCGAATATTTTTATCTATGCCAAATGCTTCCAGATTTGCGAGTAGTTTACTATGAGGTACTTTGTTGAAGGCCTTCTCAAAACCTAGAAAAATCGCGTCCACTGGAACATTGATCTCTCCCGAAGTAATAATATCACAAACAAAAAGCGCAAGTTGTGTCTTGCATGATCTACCTTTTCGGAAACCGAGCGTATTTTTCATAAAAAACTTCTGATTATTGAGGTGTCTCATGATTGACTAGCAACTATATTTTCCACGAAATGGATGTGAGGCAAATAGGTCTGTAATGACTCGGCTACTCCTCGTCTCCGTTTTTAAATATTGGATCACGCTAGCCGTTTTCCAATCTCTGGGAACCTCGTGATCTACTAGCGACTTCTTAAATATTATTTTTAGATATGGCGCAATTTCCGATTCTAGATCCTTAAAAATACGAGCAAGTATTTCATCGGGCCCGGAGGATTTACTAGGCTTAATATTTTGCAGCAAACCTTCTAATCCATTATATAAGATTGCTATTTTGAGCACCAGTTGACCGGCACGATTAGACAAGCCATCGGAGGCATTTGGTGATGCATTGGAACGAAGAACGCTTTGAAAGAAGGAATCTAATAATTTAACCTTTGCCAAACTGCTGGTTATTCTTTTGTCTTTTTTATCATTTTTGAGTTAATGAACGTTTGACGTATTACCCTGAACCTCTCTGACGTATTACCAAAATGCTTTCGGATTCTCTTTCAAATTTTCCGCCAATCTTTTCCATTTCAATTCGTTTAACGCCTTCCAAAATTCCTTCTTGGCCTTCATCCTTGATATCTTGTAATTATAAGTGATCTTAATTCTTTTGCCGCAAGATATATCGTCCCTAATATTTAATTAGGGTGGAGTAGTCGCCGTCCTCTCCACCATTTAAATGAATTGATTAAATCGATTAATTACCTTAATCGGATAAGTGAAGTTGAACTTTTTGCTTATTTTTTAAGCTGGATTTAGTGCTGTTACCACTCCACTGCTTCAAAGCTGACGATTGGGTTTAACGAGCAAGCCGCACTCGCTTTTCAGGTAGGTTCAACGTGGCTCCTATCAGATTCAATATAAATGTATCGCTTACGTATTATAAAACCCCTTCGCAAATTAATACAGATTTAGCGATGTCGCAAATTGTCGCAAAGATCAGACGACTGTGACGTAAATATATAAAATATGAATACCGTGTGCGATTGTAATCAGCTACTCGATGAAAGGGAGGATTACTTCCTACCTGTTCCAAACGTCTTCCAATACTTCTTTTGTGGTTTAAAACATGTTTTTCCATTGGAACTCACTAAAATCAGACCATTTAATCACGAGCACTCTATTGTAAAATGACTCACGAGCAAAAACTGGACTTCTCTTTGGAAACTGACACGCTCGACATGGCTCTATATCCATTTCCAATCCAATTTCTTCACCTACGGACTAATCTCTCCTCATATGCACGGCTCGAGGATTCCTCCTCTCTCCTCCAATTACAAATCCAATCCTCATCTCACACTCTTCGGCCTCGGTGACCTCCGAGACACCTTGCCATTTTCACTCTTTCGTCTCCACTTCCAAGAGAAGACCCACGAACCGATGACCGCATCCCCCCTGCCACCCTCCCTTTCCCCACCCCCCCACGCAAGCCCCTGGGCTTCTTCCTTGGTCCACTTCCCCCCTCCCTGACGACCACCCCCCGCCGCTCGAACCCTGTCGTCAGGTAAAGCGATGGGGGACACGGGACCACCCACGCGGAATCCTCGGTCCTCGGAGCCGGAGCGGGATAGCGGAGTGCGACGGCGAGCGGAGAGGGCGGGGAGTGGGAGGAAAAGGCGCCAGGCGATCCCTCGAATGCACCCGGCCGTGTGGAACAACACGCAAAAGACGTGGAAACCATAGCTGTGTGAAGCTGCTCCTTCCCCCAAAAACCACGGCCCTTTCAGGTCCAATCGCGTCTCTTGTAGGACTAGATGCGCGCGTGATAACTGGATCGTAAACGCCCAATTATTTAGTTTTTTCTCCCTCGACATCTGACAGAGGTGACGCGCTCGATTTCGACAGTGGCTTCCGGTGTCTATCTCAACCACACCCGAGTGTGGAGGTGCGTAAGAAAATAAGCACATGGGTTTTTTTATTTGTCTCACTATAATGTTCATGTTGTATAACTTACGAGGATTAGGAGGAAAAAGAAAATAATGGAAAGCGTGATAAAAGGAGGAGATAACCTCATCGCACGCACTCTGAGATGCGATGACCTGACGACAGCAGTGAAGTCACCGAGGGACAAGTGAACGGAAAGAGATATCATAACGATGGCCTGTCTTCCGGTACAAGCAAAAATCAATGACCCGGAATCATAGAGAAGAAATACGTAGACATGAAAGAGTAAGCCGAATGGAGAACTGGGTCAGACTAATCCACGGATTGATGACTGGTGATTACAAAAAACTCCACCCTACTTCACTGCAACAATGCGCAATTTATTCCTAAGAACCACAACTTACGTAAGTTTAAATAAGTGGAATAAAGAAGCAGAGAGAACACCATAGGAAATGTATTAAGTAGGAGGCCAGAAAATTAAACAAACAAGAGTATTTAGGAATAGTAGTATTGTTTTATTCAGTGGTCTCCAATGTACTATGACACCTCCATGGCTCCTATTCCTGCCAGTAAATGCAATAAACCAGCAGTAGCACGCACACGCCGCAGCAGGATTCAAATGTGAACATTTTAAGTTAACTTGCTAGAGCACTCACTGATCGGCGGGTTAAGAGGCCAGTGGGCTGTTAATGGCTCGTCTGTAGGCACGCATTGATTTTAGAGGAGAAATAACACGATCTTTACTGAATGGTTATTTATGGAGAAAGGAGGTTCATCGGAAATTCGTAACGAAAGGCAAATACAACATTTGTTAACACTGGACAACGGATCGCGACGGTCAATACCCACGATGCTACGACCGCTGAGAAAAAGCTTGTACAATGCAATTTTATGTGACTCTTGTGGCTTACCATTACTTTTTTATCAAGTTTCGTAACCTTAAAGAGGGAATAAAAACCTTTAAATCCTATAATCGAAATTTGAACGGGCTCAATAACGATTTTCAGCTCTTGCATCATCACTTGCTCTTGCCCTCATAGAAGAAGTTACGTAACACGAATTGTGAGGAGGCCAAAGGAAAACCTCATGCCTTCATATCGTGGTATTTTGTCAATAGGATGAAAAATGATTTTAAAATGTAGTTAATCGATGTGCCATAAGGAATTAGACTTGGGAAATAGGCAAGAGATTGAGAGTCAAGACAGTCCTCGGATTCAAACTTGGAGGTAGAGAAGTGAGAAAATGCGAATATATTACTAATATTATTGATATATCAGTCCTAATTATTAGATCTTGCCGTTGCAACCTTCCATCTTTAATTGTGTATCTGAGCATGCGCCTCACAACAGATGTGCTCACAGCGAAAAAGCCAGCGGTGAGCCGAACAGCCTTCAGCAGAAGTTGTAATTGCAGTAGGGATTTATAACTCGATTAGATACTGATGTAGAATCATCAAAATATATTTCAATAATTAATGCACAAAAGATAATCAATTATAAAACGGAAAATATTTTTTTTCGAGTACCAACAGCCTTCAACCTTTAGATTAGTTTGGCATTTGGAGGGGGAGGGGTTGCTAAGCCATATATAGCGAGTGAAATTCAGTCCATTCAGTCCCTCTCCATTCCTTCATCGCCCGTGGATTTCCTGGGAAATCGCTACCCGAAAAATCAATCACATTGCTCGAGGAAACCATTGGAGAAAAATAACGTGAACATTTACAGTGGAGCCAAACGACTTGCAAAATCACAAGCTTGCTAAACTTATCTTTTCACGAAATATTTACTTAGTGGAAGTCTCGCATTAATTTATTACAGAGCTGTCCACTAACATTTAAACCTATTATTGCACAACTGTAAGCATCCCGCTTTTTATTATAATTTCTTAATCACGAAAAAGTGATGGCTGACAAATACATTTGTCCTGCCGGAGGAATGGTAGTAACAAAAATGGCTGCATTTTATTTTATTTTTTCAATTAATGTCTCCAATTCATTATTTCACGATAACACACATAACCACATAAGTCTATTCAGAAATACATAACAAAACCTTAAACTCGAATTGCATCGAAAATGTCTCATTTCCGAAAAGAAATGTTAGAGAAACATCGGAGGGAGAAGAGCCAGTGAATCCGAATAGGAACCACCCGCGAAGAATTGAGGGAAAGAAAATGATGGCATTTATTTGTGGAGTGACTAGCGTAGTGGAAACGGTCGGGCCCCAATCTCAACCGTCACGGCTGAAATCCAGTGGCAAAGCCCTTCTTTGCCCATTTGGTGGGGCTTGATTCATGGAAGCCGTAACCGTGACCGAGTATTATTTGGAAGGTATCTGTACAGCCTATTCACGGCCGAGCTACATGTCCTATTGTTTCTCTCCATTTTGACTTCATGGACCATAAATCACCTGTTATTGCACATCGGCACAGTAGAATATCGATCTGGGAGCGGAAATGAAACGTGATAAACAAGGAGCACCCCTTTGACTTGATTCATAGTCGCGAGAGAAACGCGGGTCGGTCTCGGCGGGGCACATCAACCCTCCATTAAAAGGTTTTAACCACCACCATAAACGGCACGGAATATGCATAATTGGTCAATCTAAGGCTATAAATAGAGTCCAAGGGTATCCCCACCTGATTTTTCGCTGGTTTTATTGCCACTCGGATAGGATAGCCGCATAAATACTTCGTTCTACAAACACTTTATCCACTCCCCCTCTCACGGTAACACTTTATCCTGAATTTTTATGCAGCGTTCATCACTCAGGTTGCCGATCTTATCACCGATCCTAAGAGTCAAAGATAAACGCCCTGGGGTTCCATAAATACCAAATCATATAAATTTCAATTATCTTCATCGATGTACTCGATAAAATTGTTGTCGATGAACATTTCGATGTTCGCAAGTATCGAGATAGTGTCAACGCAAGGAGTCGACTTTGATTAAGGTAAAAGCACGTGGCTGTCATGAAAAAAATATGTTAAGTACGTAATAAGAATCCAAATCTCATGAGATTTTCTACTTTTGGCAAAGGATTTTATTTTGGCGTTAGCAGTGGCATAAAAGGTTTACATAAGAAATATGGTTTGCATTGCAACTGCGCGAACAGTCCGGCAAATGTGAGTTCTAATTATTTCTGCACGCATTTAACTATTCTCTGAGACGGGTTTTTTATGATTTCACTTACTCGTCTTTCAAGGTTTTATGGCCCAAAAAGTCCGATTAGCAGGTTGTTCCATTTGGAGAAACCGGAGACGAGGTTCCATCTCCAAATATAGCATTGAGTCACTACAGAAATCCAAAACTCAAAAATCGGGTGGAATTCCATACCTTGTATGGGAGGGACTCGGGGAAAATATTTTAAATATTCCGTTTTTTGTTCTAATATTTTCCGAGAGGAAAAAAATCCAAAGACATTTGTTGCTTTAAATCGTAGTTTGCTACGGTAAGAGGATAATAAAATAAAGACAATTAAAACAATAATCATGTCAACAAAGGAAGACTATATATAAATTCCGCCTTCATCTTCAAAGCGGATTTCACCGCAAACACTGTCAAGAAACAGTTAAGGTTTGGCTTCTTCCATTTGCAATATAAATATGGTTATCTATGATTATGTTATAATCCCTTACAATATATACATCATACAATCCATCAATTTTTACAGTCGTTTGCGATATAAAGGATAGACAAAAAAATCGATTTAATTTACAGCAAAAAAAATGAAAAAAGCGTCATATGTTGGCCTCTTTTTGCTCACGACGTGAGAGTGATGGAATTTCCTGGGCTGGAAACTTAAAAAGAAAAGAAATTGAAATGCTTTAAAGACATGCTTCTATTTTCAGAGAGGTTTTTATTATGCTTCAGCTCAACGCGAGTCTTTTTGCCAACCTGATTGTTTGTTTTTGCCACAAAAGGATTCCGCGGATAGAAAGTAGTCTTTTTTGGAAAATATTTAACTTCGATAAAAGTGAATATGTCTTTCGTGACAAATCATATGATAACATGAGTAAGTATGTAATAAGGAAAGGAGCTTTATTTGGAAACTACAATTAAAGTGTATTTTCAGCTGAAATATAATATTGCATCAATGAGTTTATTGGCGTATTCCCCACAAACAATTACCATCAGCTTTTTTACGGCTACTCAAATAATAAATATGGGTTTTAATAATTATAAGTGCCATTCATCAACTTCTAAATTCAAGCACGATAAAATGAACTTGTACAAAAAATTAAGTTTTCGACAGATTGGACGAATACAGAAGCCAAAAAAGGGTGCTGTGATCACTTATACTCAAATATAACTAATTCTCATCTCACTTAGCTCATCAAAATTCATATCGTAGCAATCGCGATGGTTGCAAACATGTTGTTTGCACCGGGACCTTCCCCTGAGGAATAGGCATTTTCCAATCTTAGTAAGAGTACACGTCCTTTTGTGATAGAAGTCAATGCCCCTCCACGGCTTACGAGGGCAAAGGACGTAGGCAAGAGCGTTTTTCTTACTTGAGAGCTCGATTAGGACATTACCCGCGCGGCGAGGCCCTCGCGGTGGCGTGGTGGTGAAGAAAACGTCACAAGGACTCAGAACTCGTCCCAGGGGAAACTCAGAAATAAGATCACTGGTTTCGAACAAAAAATATTAACTGCGGTAAGAAAAGGGGTATAAAAAGCCCTAAAACTTTGCCCTCGGTCGTTCAGGGCGTGGTCTAGAGTTAGCGGGGGTTACGACAATTGAAAAGCCCACGAGGATAATGAACCCCCGTGTGCGCACGCCCCTCTCCCTCACTTTTGAAAAAACAAATGTCTATCGAAAAAGGGAACGGAGGCGGGGGAGTCGCTTGTTTTACGCAGAGAAATTAGTCCGATGAAGGCGACACGGTGTGCGGAGGAGACGGTTGTCGTGGGCACTCCAAAGGCGGAAACGAGCGAAGGGCGAGAGACGTCAAAGAGCGGAAAGGGTGGATAAATGAGTATAGACGGATATTATAAGGGGGGAGGGGAATAAAATAGCCAGTTCCAATAGTCCCCAATCTAAGATTCATCGGGCCGAAACATGCTAAATCTGTCTCATACCACTGGATGCCACCACAGCAATGAATCTATCTATGCTTGCCACTGCGCCACGACACTGCCACGCCTACCGCACCCCTCGCGTCAAATTAAAACAACGGCCGATGTATTAAGGAAAAAATCCATTTTAATTCCTCATCATCATCATGAGTTAAGAATCGAAGTATCTCAGTAGGAAACTGACAGCTTCAAGATCCCACAAAATATTCTTCGAAGTATTACCTACACAACAGCCTCAAATAAAAAACGAATACTTTATAGATTGAATGCATTACAAAATTTCAACTTTTTCACTCTTGCGCCCAACTAAAATTTAACAAAAAATGCTCTTCAGCTAAGATGATTGGAAATTGCAGGGCAGATATAGAACAACGCGAAGGAAGTGTCCAAGTGAAAAACTGTACCAATGTTGCATGTGAAACAACATGGAAACATGCACTCCCCTAATATACATTCCAAAATAAAATACAGTCTTTCAACTGAATAAAAGTGTAAACTTCATAGAAACAGAAGTAACTTTGGGAAAAATATGGCAAAGGCAAAAATTCCACAATTAAAAAATAGCCTTATATTTTCAAGGCTTTTATTGGAATTCGCAACTTTAAATTCCTGACCCCTCTGCCGCTACTCACCTCCCATTCACATTTACTCCTCATGTCCTCAACACTCTCCCCTCCCATGATCCCCCATTTCTAGGCAATGTGCTTCAACCAAATCTGCCCCTCCCTCATCCTCCACCCCCTTTTGCCCCTTTCCTTTTTCTCTCTTTCCTCCCCTCAATCCACCCCTCCTCCTCCTCCAAACCCTCTTTCCTCTCTCTCCCTTTCCTCCCCTCTCTCCCGAGGACTACCTGCACGTCAAATCCCACCTCCTATATTTCACATGGATATGCCACAGTTTAGTGAAACGCTTAGTCTAACATGAAGCTAAACTTGCTAAAAAACCACAAAGTTATTCATCAAATATGGATATTATTATTATTAGGTAATCTACCGGTTAAGGTAGGTTTTTGGATGGACACAACTATCAAATAAACATTTTGTGACTTCCCACCTAGCAAACTAATCTACATCAGGTCCCTCTTCATCTCGGTGTACTTCTTTCCTCCCTTCATCCCATCCAACATCCCTATCCTGTTCCTACCCTTACTTCGCTTGCCCAACATTCTCCCCTCTATTACCCTCTAGAACATTCCACTACCGCTCAATACGCCTTTCATCCATTTTTCCTGCCTCCATAGGATTTCTCTCAAAAAACCCCTCTCTTCCCCCACCATTTCTAGTACTTCCTCATTTGTTTTCCTTTCGGTCCACTTCACCTTCTCCATTCTTCTCCACACCCACATTTCAAAAGCCTCCAATCTACGTCTATCCTCCTGCTTCAGCGACCACGTTTCCGCGCCGTACATAGCTACGCTCCATATCAGAGTTTTTACGAGTCTTGTCTTAACATCCCTACTCAACTTCCCCGTCATCAACTCCCTCCTCCTTGAGAAAGGCTCCTTGCCTAGCGAAATTCTTCTCCTTACGTCCCTACCACTTTGACCGTGTTGGTCCAAAACACTTCCGAGATACGAGCGTCATCCGGAAAGTAGTACCCGTTCGTGCCGCATGAAGTGCTGACGACGCGAGTAGCCGCTGGACGAGGTCAGATAGCTTCAGTGGCTTGTCTGCCTTCTCTGAGCCAAGTTGCGTGACGCTAGCATTGCCTGTGTTGTTTCTGTGATTGTTTACAATGTTTAAAAAAATTGAGAACGCCGCCAGTTGTGAAGTGAGGGCAGTAATTAAATTCCTCAATGCAAGAAACGTTCGCCCATGTGATATTCATCGCCAATTAAAGGAGGTGTATGAAGACAATGTAATGGACGAGTTGTCTGTTCGGCGGTGGTGTCGCAGCTTCAACATGGGGAGGGGGAACACACACGACGATGAGCGTTCGGGGAGACCGTCTGTCATTACAGACCAACTGGTGAGCTCAGTTGACGAATTCGTGAGGAACGATCGGCGCGTCACAATTGATGACATCTGTGAGCATTTTCCCAATGTTTCTCGAACAATTGTTCATGAAATTGTTAAACACCATCTGCATTATGCAAAAATTTGTGCAAGATGGGTCCCTCGCATGCTTACAGATGAGCACAAAACCAAGCGTATGGCTGCAGCAATGACGTTTTTGGGACGTTATTCTGATGAAGGAGACTCTTTCTTGACTCGCATAATTACTGGTGACGAAACATGGGTTTGTTATGCATCACCTGAGAGTAAACGACAGTCAATGGAGTGGCATCATGCTCATTCACCAAACAAACCAAAAAAATTCAAGACAGTTCTGTCCACCAGGAAACTCATGGCAACCATTTTCTGGGATCGACGAGGTGTATTGCTTATTGATTTTATGGCCCGTGGAGACACTATTAATGCCAATGCGTATTTTGAAACATTAAAGAAATTACGGCGGGCAATACAAAATCGGCGGCGAGGTCTATTGTCTACTGGTGTCATTCTCGTTCATGACAATGCCAGGCCTCATGCAGCTGGGATAACACAAAAACTTTTGCAGCAATTCAAATGGGAAACTTTCGGCCATCCACCGTAAAGCCCGGACTTGGCCCCTTCAGATTTTCATCTCATTACAAAGCTTAAAGACTTTTTGGCAGGAAAAACATTTGACAGCGATGAAGAACTTAAAGAAGGAGTGACCCTGTATCTCAATGAGCTGGCGGCGAAGGACTATGCAGCAGGAATACAGAAACTTGTCACACGTTATGACAAATGCCTTAATTTGCTTGGAGATTATGTTGAGAAGTAGTTTAAAGTATCCTCTTTCAAAAATAATTTTTTATGTTTGTTAATATTTACTTTTGTGTCTTTATTTCACGAACGGGTACTACTTTCCGGATGACCCTCGTATGTAAATTGTTCTACCTGCTCTATTTTTTCCCCGCCTATTTTAATATTTAGCTTAGCCTTTTTCTTTCTGGAAAATCGCATAACCTTTGTTTTATTAATATTTATTCTCATCCCATATTTATCGCACTGAACCTCCAATTCACTCAACAATGCATGCACCCCTTGGCTGACTGAGCAACTAATGCTTGGTCACCAGCAAACCTAACCGATTTTACGTATTCCCCTCCGACTTTCATTCCTACCTCCAGTTCTTCCCATGCCTCTTTAATCATTTCCTCTACATATACGTTGAACAGTACCGGTGACAATGGGCAACCCTGCCTTACACCTCTTCCTAACACTGCCCATCCGGACTCTCCGTTCCCCACTCGCACCTGAGCAGTCTGAGACATGTACAGGTTGCGGATCAGTCTCCTGTCCCTCCAATCCATTCCTATTTTCTGCAATACACGCATTAATTTTTACCAATTCACTCTATCAAACGCTTTTTCGAAATCTACAAAACAGGCAAAAACGTCCTGGTTGTTTTCTATATTCCTCTCGACTAATGATCTCATTACTGCAATGGCATCACGCGTACCTCTTCCTTTCCTGAACCCAAACTGATCATCCCCTAAGTATTCATTTGCCTTACTCTCTATCCTTTTGTTGATGATCCTGAGATTAACTTTAGCTGCGTGGGATATCAAACTTATTGTTCTGTAATCCTCACATGACGAAGCATTTGCTTTTTTTGGAATAGGAACTAACACCGATCTCACAAAATCTTCCGGCCAGATTCCTTCCTCATAGATACCACGAATCAGTCCATATATGGCCTTCTTCCCACCTTTCCCTAACCATTTCAACATTTCTACAGGAATATTGTCCATCCGCACAGCCTTATTTGCTTTCATCTCCTTTAATGCCCTTTCTATTTCATCGTCGAGTATGCCTGGACCTAAGCTATCTTCTTCTACGTCATGTTCCTTTTCTATGTCTAACCTTGTCGGCCTAAGTTCTTTACCATACAGTGTTTCTATATATTCCTTCCATCTCTCTTGGATTTTTCCTGGTTCAACTATTATCTTACCCCATTTCTCTTTAACTGTTAGCACAGATCTTGCCTTCTTACTTCCCGATAATAACTTAACCTTGCTGTATAGAGCACCAATTTCACCCTTCTTCTGTAAACTTTCCATATCCTCGCATTGCGTTTTCCACCATTCTTCTTTTGCTTTATTTGTGGCCCTTCTCAATTTATTGTTTAACTCTTTGTACTTCATTTTGCCTAACTCTGTGTTTACATTTTTCCATCTTCTTCTCTTATCCATCTTTACAATCATCTCATCCGTTACCCATGGTTTCCTTATCCTTTTCCCGTAAACGGTTCCTATAGTGTCTTTAGCGGCTGCAAATATCCCTTTCTTGATACATTCCCATTTTTCTTCGATAGTACTCAGTTCTTTACCGTCATCCATCATTTTCTCTACAGCCTCCTGATACTCCTTCCTCGTTAATTCATTTACTGCTTCTAAATTCCATTTTTTAACCCGCCCCCCTTGCCTTATCTTCTTGAAACGAACATTACATTTCATAACAACTAAATTGTGGTCAGAGTCCGCATCCGCTCCTGGGAAACTGTGCGAATTTATCACACTGTTCCTAAATCTGTGCCTAACCATAATATAATCTAACTGATACTTTTCTGAGTCACCTGGCATTTTCCATGTATACCTACGCCTTTTGTGGTGTCTAAACCATGTGTTAGTGATGACTAACCCCTGTCTCCTGCAGAATTCAATTGCTTTCTCCCCGCGTTCATTCCTCGTGCCTAACCCATAGTCCCCCACCTCACCACCATCTCTTCCTTCGCCTACCGTCGCATTACAATCCCCCATCATTATCAAATGTTTCCCTGCAGGAACACTCGCGATGATATCCTCTAACTCATCATACATCCTATCGACTTCTTCCTCCTTGTGGTTGCTCGGTGGCATGTATACCTGAATAATGACCAAGTTCGTCGGCTCTGCTTTAATCTCTACGAGTAAAATTCTATCTGTCTCTTGCTCTATGTTGACTAAATATGGATATATATATATATATATATATATATATATATATATATATATATATATATATATATATATATAATTCAGGTTTCTAAAATACTTTCATTCTCGTACTTTATAGGTCATGCTATTTGTTTAGGGTTCAATGCATTGCATTGTATCCACTAATTATCTCAATATCTTAAGCTACTGCATTGCTATTCATTCAATCCCAAACATAATTCTAAAATAATGAAAACTTTGTTGCAATTTTCTACAGTTAAACTTATTACATTTAACTGTGGAAAATTGCAACAAAGTTTTCATTATGTCTCGATTCCACAATATCACGCCTGATTCTTCACTTTTCGTGTAATTCTAAAATGTGAACTATTCTTCAAGTAAAAGCTGTTGCAATGAGATAATTTGGTATGAAAACAACTTTGCAAGTTTAATACACCGTGACATTTTTTCATCACCGGAAAACGCTCACTCGTTGTCAGGATTTCAACGTTTTGAATAGGGTCCATGTTTAAATATACATTTATTATTACTTGTTTGTTGATGAGACAAGGCATGTCGGGCAAGGAGACCACAGTCCCACCCACGAATGAGCTCAAGACTAGACAATAAATGCTACTTTTGAGATTTATCACAATTTACAGCATCATAAGTGTTGCTCTCTCACGATATCTTCGTGGTTAAATCCGCAAAGGATTTGACGAACAATGAGACTGCCACAATAGAATTCGCTAAATCTGGTATGAAAACACTTCTGTTTCGATATTTTAAGAATCGCACTCCACAGTAAAATGTAGCTGCATTTTATTTTGTGCGTTTTTATCACTAGTATAAGAGGATTCGTCAGTTTTGCATCGAGTTTTAAGGGAATCATGAGATTCAAATGTGTTACTGATGATACAGCATATGCAACAGAAAACGTAATCGAAAAGGTTTAAGATATCTATGAACCCCCCATTTTAAAACAAGAAGCATCAAGGAGGATACCAAGAATGAAGAGATGGTACCGTTCTATCCAAAGCCAGATATACGGGAGGAAAAACAAACTTTAAGATTTATGTTCAATTACATATTCACAAGCAACTCTTCATAGCTAAAAAATATACATTCTAGTGGCTAGAAACACATGTATTTCGCATCATCCCAAGTAATAACGATATAATTCACGTAACAGCAACAAATTGTTTTTTATTTACCTGAGGTTTTCCGAAAATTTTAAAACGCCTGTAATTCAAAATAGCACCTGGAGCAACTTAGGAGCCTAAAAAAGTGCCTTATTTTATAAATCTTGTTACGGCTGAAGCTTTCCTCAAGGAGGGTCCGAGAGCTCTATTTAAGGACATCATTGGTTATTTGTTGTCGATTCAAATTGATTGATTTTCTTAAACAACGGAATGGTAGGGCAGACAAAGGTGCATCACCAACTCATGAATACGGAGGAAAAAAACGTTTGCGACCAAACGGCGCCATTAATTGAACACTGGTTCAAATTATTCGACTGTGTCACTCGCGCAACTTCCAAGGACGTCGTCGCTGAATGTCTCCGATGAAAATGCGTCTCCCTCCCCGGTTTCGAGAGAGTTTACCCAAATGATTAATCGAACAAACTACGAGAGGATTCCACGGTGATTAAAACGGTTCCATTCCGGAACGAGTGACGGTCCATCAAGACAAGTGAAAGTGTTTGCTTGGGATTTGCTTTTCTGCTTTCAAAACGAATTGGCGCGTTTAATGCGTCGGCGGACGCAGGAGTCAATTGTAAATCAAGAGAACGTGGAATGGGTCGAAGAAAGCATTGGCACATTAGTGAACAGTTATCTCATCGTTGACTGATCTCACCAGATGACTCTTCGTATGACCGCTTCAGGTGTATGTCACACGTCAGGTAAAACGATGCCATCCATGTCTCATTCCACACGTGCAATGTCAAAGTTTCACATTAAGTACTTTGTGATACAAATAATTTGGAGCAAATTCGACTCCTATTTAAGCAATCATACACGAAGTCGATTCCAAGCAAACAGAATGCAGAATTTATCCACAGGAAGAAAGCATTCGAGATAAATATTTAAAAAGGTATATCGCCTCATTAAAAAAAACAATAAACCGCTATAAATTATTTTAAAAATTCTGGTATCGTCAACGTTGGCTTAAACATTTTGACAATGTTAACCGATGCCAAATTTCTACCGAACCCTTGAGGACTCTCCCCATGATACCGACAGTCTCAAAATCAATCCCTTTAACGAATTAGCTGTGAGAATTTTTTAAACTATGTAACTATAACAGAAATTTCCGTCACGTGTCGTTTGTCTGGCTTACCTGTTAATATACTGCTTGGGCTTTCTTAAACATAGCCAGTGACTGAAATAGACAGAAGGCAAGAAGTCCATATTGAATGAGTTTGTAATTTTCCATAACATTTATTTTTAAGGTGGAACGCGTTTCACAGACTTGCGGCATCATCAAATACAAGGGCATCAGATGCACCATCTTGTACCTGAGAATGTCACTAGTCTGTGAAACGGGTTCCACCTTAAAAATAAATTTTATGAAAAATCACAAAATCATTCAACATGGACATCAAACAATCCCACGAAGTGAAGCCTGAAAGTGTTCAGTATGAAACGCATCAAGTTTACTTTTGAAAGGGGACTGCAATTGGTAACTGAATTCGTTATTTTTAATATCCGTCAATAAAGTGGCGCTTGTGTCAGTGTTTCACCCTTTAGATCTATTTTATCGTATTTTGAAGATAAGTAGAACGCTTATTCTTCCTCGAAGTGTCCACTAATCGCGACGCTTTTCATGTTGCCATCAAAAATCTTTTCCCGATTTTAACTTGAGCCCCATGCCTGAAGTCTTATTCCGATGATTGCATGACTGCACCAAACTACCCAACAATTTTCAAGAACATGGGTCGCCCAGTCCCCAGTGTTTTTAAACATCTGTAAACGAATTCTAGGAGAGACAATTTTGAATGACGTTCCTTTCACTCCAGTGGGGCGGAAATCCAAATCGTCCATTGTTTCAAAAAGTCTTGCAAAAGTGTTCAAAAAGTCTTGCAAATCCATTTTCATTCAAAATCTAAGCAGCAATAGTACTTTTACCGTGATATTCTCGTTAGCTCGAACAGAACAATCTCTCAGGTACAGTCGCCGAAAGTTGCCCGACGCGCATTTTCCCCTGTTCTTTGCTACCTTTGCGTGGTTCTCTCTCCTTAAAAAACACGACAGTAAAATTCACGTCCATTAATTTGTGCCGTATATTCAGCATGCATGTTTATGAAGCCTCCAGGATCTTTATGATAATTTGCTCTCAAAAAGGTCTCCAGAGTTCGTTAGACAGTTCAAAGTTCACGGTTCTGTCATTTTGATTCCGACCGCAGTACAGCTATGCAGGAGCAATGTCCGAGCTCTGGGGGGCGTGGAAACTAAGAAGGCACAATTTCTCCTTCCGCAGAGCGCCACACCCAGGAGAGAGAATTTTCCTTGCCTCCCAGCCGACCACAACTTCGGTGCTCGAGGGGTGGGCGAGTATGAGTGGGCGCTCGGCCATCGAGAAGAGGCACTCCGGCGGCCGCCGCCAAGAAAAACAAAAGTGAGTAGTGAGAGGAAGGGGGCGGGGGGTTAGTTTCAATTTCGCCCGGCGTCGGAAGCGACGAGACAGATTAGTTTTGAGTTTTCCTCCTTTCCCGATAGAGTTTTGATGGAGAAAAGTTTACCCCTTCAAGTTTCAGGGTTCCCACCATTTTTGGGGTGCTCTCTCCAAGGGTTTGAATGCTTTAAACGAAGCACAGGGGAAGGGCAACCAGTGTTGGGGTGTGAGAACAAAAGAACTCGCCAGGTTTTCGTAGATGTTTCAAGAATAAGGCGTTATTTATGAGAGAATAGGGGAAAGAGGAGTGGGCGGACAGATACACAGAAACTCGAGAATAGACACAAGAGATGGAGATGCAAGAGACTTGTGACTCTCCGAACAACGGCCGTGTTATTTTCGTAGCCATTGTTACCATCTTAGCATTCGTAGAAGTGGCAGTTTAGCATCAATTACATTGCCCATTGCAAAACGAATGAATAGCGATTTGGGTCTCAAACCTTTGTTATGCGTTAGACGATGCCCCTAGTTAAATAGTAGTTGTTGATTACTCTCCATTTAGATTAGACGCGGCCTTGGACGTGTTTCCGCGTTAAACTGGATTCATACACCAAGGTATTCTGAAAATTTCATCAGAGCCTCTTTAATGTAGATTTATTCAATGCAAGTTTTAATAATTTCGCTTTCCGAATTAGCTTTTGCTCAATTAATTAAAATCATAATTTAAATCGAGCAATAATTGACATATCGATTAAAAATCTTAATTAAAAACGAAAAAACACCAGAGCACCACACCTTAATGCAAATTATTGAAATAATTTCGATTTTGGGAAAATGAACCTTTTCATGATACCTCAGTGTTAGCAGGTGTTCATTAAGTCTCAAAACATTACGTACGCACATATTGAAATACGTTCGTTGTTGATGCCATTTTCAGTTTAAATTTGACTCGAGCCGCTGATTATTAGGCCTGCCAAATAATATTATATATTTTAATAAATAAAAAGGCCAAAGGTGCAAGCTTCACGATTAATATAACATAACTTAACCGAATATAATCTGAAATTGTTTTGTTCTATGCCAGAAAGGAATACATCTTTCTACCCTATTACTCAGATGATGCCTTGACAACGGTAAATTAAAGTTCACAATTAGCCATGAATTTTATTTCATTGTATAAATCATCGTTCAGGAATACATGTTGATGACTTTTAAATGGATATCTCCTCTTCATAATTTGAAATACGCATGATTCCACGCCAGTCTCGAGCATCCTCACCACCTTTGTTAAGAGAAGGATGGTGAAGGATAGCGCTTGTATCCTGCGAGTATTCGGCCATGTTATTCCAGCGGAATGTCTTCTCTAAAAGCCCATAAGATTCGCACCATCAAGGGCACCATCTGCGTCGCTATTACGTTCTCCAGCCGAAAGACAGCACTTGCAATGCGATATCATTGTTTAGACACTTTGCTGCCTCGGAGATCGGGGAAGCAAAGATACAAATGCGAGAAAGGTTTACGCTGCGTGAGGGGTGGCCAGTAAGATTGGATTTTGAGATGGACCAATTGCCATTCGGGAGAGTATCGGATAAACGACGGCCCCCTCTTAGCACCGAAAGCGCCTCGGCTCCCCGAAGAGAGAGTGTCTGCGAAGAGCCTTGCTCTCTTGTGCTGACGTCACTGGATGCTCTGATACTTCGGATATGGTTCGATAGGATTTCGATTATCGCTCAGAGAGCAGATACAGCTGCCACCCAATTGGCCAAGGAAAGGAAAACGTCGCTGGAAGTAACCGATGCCTGTGCAGTCAGACTGTCAGTCTTGACTTCTCTTGCACTACTTTTTTGATGAAATGAAGTCATCTGAAATTAATGCTATGATTGTAAGGCAAAATATCTTTGAAGTATTTAAAATAGCGTTGATGGTATGTGATGCTTTGGATTACGAGCAAACATGTGTTAAGAAAATGTCAGTGAATGTAGAAAGTTTTTCTCCTTGAAGGTATGAAATCTATTTCGATAATGTCCATTCTTTCTAACTTTCTATAAGAAGAATATTTTCATTAGCTTGTCACAAATTCTCATAAATCAGCGGAGTCTATACTATTAAGATACTCCAGTTGGTCTATGATATAAAAATACTATCGACAGATACTACAAATAAATAACACAGAATCACAGAATTTTATTTGTAATATTCCACTTATGTTGATCGATTCTTGTTCTTTACAAAAGTTCTCCTTTCATTTGTTTCCCCTGATACAGCTAGTGTACCCGATTCAAACCTACACCTGTAGTTGTCTAAATAAAAAAAATGCTAAATACTTCCACACATTGTCTTGCGTAAGGCATTTAAAATGTGGTGAGTTAATGTTATGACGCTGAGCAGAGAGTAAGAATACTCCGCCCCGAGGGGATGCAGCTAATGTGACTACGAATATATGGTAGTGGGTCCACTAGCATTTTAGAGAAATTATATTTTCCATAGTAAATTTGGTATTCCCTATATTTGCTGTTCATAGACACAAGTTTCCGGGATAATTACACGCAGCTGTGACAACAAACATGGGCATATAGGATAATGAATGGAGGTTGCAGTTTCCCGCAAAGACGAGAGCCGATAATCCGTGAGCATTATGATTGACCGCATAAACTTTTGGCCTGTGAAATCAATATAAGTATCAATTTTTACTGCGTCTAACCAATGAAAATCACAAATGGGTGAAGATAAATGTGTACAGATTTCATTTCGAAAGACCATTGCTTGGTAACAGTTCTCCATCAAAACCCACGTAGGGGATTCTTATGAGACTGAGACCCGGTCTCTGAAAAAATATTTAAATGAATTGCGATGCTGACGCTAAATATGACTAAGAGGTAGTTTTAATCTATTATCATTCCTGAAATAGCAACATTTTATCGATTCAGAAGAAGAGAATTTATCCAGGTCACAGATATATCCTCCGCCAAGACGTGGAGCGACATCTGTTTTTGAAACGAGATGGCTGTTAATTTTTTTGCTCTATTTGATCGGTTCTATTCAAGCTAATATCGTTGCCACCTGCTGTTTTAAATGAATGCCCCATCAATTGAAGAGGAAACGGGAAGGTGAAAACATCCTTCGGAACGTCACTAAATCGAGCGAAGTACAGAGCCACGAGTGCTCGAGAATCCGTATCAGCCAGCCATTTTTCAGCATTTCCTTGAGCAAATTTTATGCCTTGATTATGAAGCATGATATTATGAGGAAAACAATACATTTTGGCTACTAAATTATATTATATTACGACGAGAAGAGATTTGAGCGTGAGAGCGAGAGTGTGTGCTATGCTATTGCATTGATGAATACCACATTTCCGAAGTTCCATGCCAAAGCTATGTTGACAATGAGGGTATTAAAGCTATGTACTGAACCTATTTAGTACAATAGACCAAAAAGATTCATTCACTTCCACGCCTAACTCCCGTTAAGTATTCTTACCGCAATTAACTGAGTATGCAAAGAGTATGTCAAACAAATACTGCCTTGCATGCATTTCATTTGCCAATTATGTCTGTCATGTCTCATGCAATTATGGATGTTAGCTTAAAGTTCCATCGATTATTCACTTACCATTTTCCCCAACATTCATGAGCTGCTCAAAACTTAGAGATTTCCATTGTAACAAAAAAGCAATAAGCCGCGTTTCCACCGAAACTCTTTTGGTCATACAAATTTTCAATCGAGCTTTTTAAACTTTTCTATAAGAAAATGGAACAGGAATTGAATGGTATGAAGGGTGTGCATGTCACTCATTTAGAGTACCATGAATTCTCTACATATATTACCACCGATCAGTTACGAATAAATATTAACAAATTTTTTAATACGGATGTTTATATACGACGCCAACATTCACAATACTTTAATAAGTGTGTTGTAATTTTATTTTTAAAGCCCCATCAACTGCTGCGTCGCAAAAAGTCAAGATCATTGTCAACTTCTAAGAAAAAATTTCAAGGTTTTTCTCGACACTCCTTGAAATGCGATTGGATTGTTGCGTTAGAACCCTCACGGGGCGACGCGGCGCGTGTGTACGGCAAAGACCATCCGTTTCTTTCTATTTGATGAGGACACCATTTCATTCGCGTCCTCCGACACCCATCTTCAATATACCTCGAAAAAGTTCTTGAATTTTCTCTCAGCCACAATATTTGCTTGATATCTCTCCCCTCAGGGAGATTTAATCAGCACAGCTGCCCGAGTGGAACTACCGATTTGATATTGGGATGGGCAGTATTCGTCCGGGATATCCTTCGACGAGAAATATATGTTCAACTAACGGGATGAGAATGGAAGTCCTTCTTCCCTACTACGCAACTCACGAATATTTTAAAATACGTGGCTGTCCTCGAATCGATGAATTTCTCCCGACATTGTCCACTGAGCCACAGCAGTCGAGGAAGAATAGGAAATCGAATAACTTCGATTTACTGCGCGAGTTAACAAATTTCCGATATTTCAATCGGTCGAAATGAAAAATTATCGATCCATCCCTAAAAAGCCCTTGGGAATGAAGCACCCATAACTCTTCCCGTCTTGACTTACGCATTTTGCGAGTTGGTGAACGTATCGTGCGAGCGAGTACGTACGAGTATATATGAGTATAGGAAGTAGTAGTATATAAGTAAGTATAAGTATAGAAATAAGGAAGGAATGAGTGACCACAAAGCAACTTTAATGGCATTATCTGTTTCGGTGAACAAAATCGTTAAACCCAGACGAAAGGGATATCTATTCGAGAAAGGTAACTTCCAAGGATTTTGCCGCGTGTATTAGAAAAGCCTACAGTAACACATTACGCTGACGCTCAACGCTGGGACTGAGGCTACATGGAAGCATTTCCCAGAATTAAAAAGATACGGTATTGAGACATTTGTCCCTACTAAATAGAAAAACGACAGTAACGAGCCACGATGGTAGAAGAGAGAGGTGAGAAAGGCTTCAAGACAACAAAGGAAATTGCACTCGAGATACATAAAAATTTTGAAAAACCAAAAACGGCCAAGGAACGACTTCTGAAAGTACCCGAAAGAATATCTAACATGTCGCAGGGAAACAAAGAAATCAATGCAGAGCGCCTTAATGAATTGCAAAAAAAATCTGTGCGAATACTTGGAGAATGACCACAAGGCATTCTGGTCGTGCGTTATTGAATCGGAGGGAAAACGTCCAACCATAGAGTCCCTCAAAAGCAACGATGGTAATAGTATATAGTACATGCATACGGCACCCAAAAAGCGAATGTTTCCAATAATTTCTTTCAAAGAGTCGCACACTAATGACAAGGAAATACCCAGTCACACCTATCGCAAAGATGGAAGACATTAGAATTACGAATCACGAAAAAACTTCAACACATAAAAAGTAACAAATAACTCAGACCAGAGGATGATAAAGTAATGGAAACACAATACTACTTTCCACAAATAGTTACAATAGCCACCAACTACTACAGTTTGAACTTCATTATCAAAGTACAATATCGATATGATTGTTTTGGGAACTAAGCCCAAAGATAAACCAAGAAAAAAAAAGAATCGTTTTGGAAAAAGAGAACTTCGCGCTTGTAGGGCTAAGGCGTGACGGAGGGGGGGTTTCTTGAGGGAAGGGCGGGACAGTGATGGCTCGGGGATGGCGAAATGAATGGATCGCCAAACAAGAACCAAGGTCTGGATAAGTACACGC